>JAKSZP010005416.1:0-162998 GCA_022478985.1 Massospora cicadina | reverse complement strand
ACCTGGCTCTTCCCGCCTTGCGTTATTTGTGTGTAGAGGACACTGGTGGTGTGGATCCCCAACGATATTTGAAGACTCTTATGGATACATTAATCAAGCTGTAAATGGAAGCCTACTCCACCAGTTTGGCTAGAAATACTTGCAATCAGGCAGCCAATCATAAAAGAGGGAGCGGACTCCCACTGTTCTCTGTGGGGGACCATGTTTTATTGCACGACCAGCACGGATTTGGGCTGAAAAACAAGCTTTCCAACATCTGGGCCAGGCCATTTGAGATAATTGAGAAGACTGTTATGGTTGTCTACACTATCAAGGAACCCATGGGGGTAGGATAATCAACTGAGTTCATGCAAAGTTCCTCCAAGCATATAAACAGTAAGAGCATATCATCAGTCAAAGGGGGGGGGTAATGTCAGGAAGTTGGTATGACTGGACATTATGCTACCCATACTGGCGGATTGGAGGGGTAATCAGACAAGTCTCAACATTTATGAAAAAGGGTAATAAATTTTAAATTGATCAAATTGATGCCCATTTGGCAAACCAAGGGGAATTATGCTGAGATTTGATACAAATGAGAACATTTAGAAAAGGTAAGATGGGTAGAAGACTAACAAGCTGAGGATACATCTGGCAAAGGGAACTGAGAATAAAAAGCTTCATGGAGGATTGAAAAGGAGGTCTTTTCCTAGGTGATTAAGTGCTTGAAGATAAGTCTGCATTTAAACATTAAATAAAAGTCAAAACCAGGGGCGATAGCTCCATATATAGTTCATCTAGTTTTTATTATCAAGTTGGCAATCTTCATATCATCTGATTTGGTTGCTCAATGGCTAATACCCTGTGCAAACTGACTCGGAGGTATCAAGCCTATATGTTGAAAGATAACAGGGTTTTCCCTGACCCTCATCCTGCGGACGCCCATACCCCCTTGCTATCAGCATTGATCCACCTCATCAATGCTTAACCCAATTATCCGCCTGATCTCCCCTCCCCCTCTGCCATGGTGGGATAAGTGGCTTGCCACTGTGCCACCTGGTTGGTTGTTTTCTCGTTTTTGTGTGTCTCGCTGCTCATTTAGAGCTGTTATAATTTGTTTTTGGTTTGGTTAGTTTGGGTCTCTGCTTTGGTAATGTCCATCCCCTGGTGCTTACTTCAAATAAATTTAAATCTACCACCAAAAAGGGAACCATTTCCAACCAAGAAAAACGACTAAATTAGTTTGATCTATGCAGATGGGATCATTACCATAATTTATTGAAAGGTTGGCAAATGCTCTTGGCTGCTGACAGCCCAAGTTAAAGAAAATCTGGGGATTCCTTTTTGGGCACGAGTGCTTAAAGTGTGAGATTTTAAGTAACAGTGCATCATCAGGACTGACCTTACCTTGGATATTCTTGATTATATGTATGGCGAAAATTATGAACCCTGGAAAAGGCTGAACTGACCCTATGTAGCAACTGAGATTTTAATTCCCAGACACGGAAAATTTTAGTTAATGGTCGCCAACCTCCTAAATAGTGCAATACAGATAAAGTTAAGTAGTGGCCTTCGCTTATTTAGGCCCTACCAAAGACCTTTTAATTTTTCACACCTTTGGTAAGCTGAACGAGATAGGGTTACCTGATGACCCTGAATCACTGGCAATCTTTGCTGTAATTAATTAGACAAAGTGATAGGGTTTCAAAAGAGCAAAAGGATTGCGTTCTTAGATTATTTAAATAATATTATTGAGTGTTTTCACAAGATGATTATGCTTTGGGGTGTGCAAAAATATTGTTCACAGGGTCGAAGTTGGGGATAATTTGCCAATTTGTATGCAATACATTTGTCATTTGTGATAAAGTGAGGTGATAGTTGCTGATAAAGTTACTATGTTACCCAACCATGGGTTGCTAGTTTCATCTTCAAAACCTGGAACAGTCCATTTTAATTTTAAAAATGAAAGATGGATCTCGATGGGCTGATAGCCTATTGTCAGTCAATAAAATAACTAAAAAGGACCACTACCCTATTCCACAGATCGATGATGCTCTTGATCTCTTAGGAGGGACTCAATTATTTTGCGCTTAATCTCATATCTGGGTTTGCAAATTGACCCTCCTTGGGAAGATCAGAAAAAAGTGCGATTATTACTGGAAACAGCCTTTATCAGCTGATGCAATGCCCCTAGGCTTTGTAATGCATGGGCAACATTCCAATGAGACATGGAAACCATATAAAGAGTCTTGAAGTTGCCATATGTTCTTGTATAATGTTATGGTTGGAAATGACATCATTATTGAGACCAACGTTAAGGGCAAAGCTGCATGTCAGAAGGCCAAGAAGGTGAAGTTGGCATGCCTCTCTGACCTGAAGCATACCATAAATCAACGCTGGGCTAAGGAAAAGTATGCCCAGGTTAGTCCTAAGGATGTAAGAGAAGTTTGGCCCTGAATAACAGAAAAAGCGTAAGAAAAACTAGATTTTGCAAAGAACAAAAATGGTTTGCTTAGGGTTCCTTGGTGAACGTGGTCATGGAACCTATTTGGTTTTCAAACTTCCAGCTCAGGTCAGCCTCTCCTAAAATTATAAACCTGAGTTTGGTCAATTACCAAGTACAGGTTATTGTCTGATGGAGAGTGCGCTTATTTGTGCATCTTGCTTAGACCCTCTTTCTTCAATTGATTGGTTGCCTGAATTATCTTAAATCTCAAATTCTGAGACTAATTTCTCACGTCATTTGACTTCCCTATTAATTAAAAACCCTTCTTTAAGTACACCTTTTTACATATGTTATCTTGGACAATCCTGTGTTCAGACCTCTTTGAGGAGGTCTTGCGCAACATTAACCATATAAATTTAACTGCAATAAATTTATCCTCCTGTGCATCTTCAGGCTGCCCAGCTACCTCCAACCTGGGTCACCTAAATTATAACACTCTGAGCACCGCATGGTTCTATTTTAGTCATTTTATATCTTGGAACATCCTTGACCTATGTTATTCTAGCTCAAGCACCCTCTGCTGGGCTCTAGTAACTTTAGAACTATTGACTAGTTCCATGGCGTTGGCCCTATGCACCATGCACTACCACGCTGGGATCAGGAGAGTTATAGAAACTTTCCTTACATTAGTCAACCAACCCTTTTTCTTTTATGTGCTCAAACTTTCTCCATGTGGGACTTTCATGAAGTACAAACGGTGTGCACCAGCCGTTGGGTATGACCGCAGTGGGTCTCACCACTGTTTGCTCTTTTTTGAAGGTTAAGCATCTAGCGTTATTCTTGCTACCTCTAACTGGAAAGTACCCACCCTTCTTGCCTTATATGGTGGATACAGATACATTATAATCCAAGAGTTGTGATTCCCCAACTTTCTGAAGAAAATAATAAAATTGATTCAAACAAACTGGGTTTTCCTTAGCACCGCGTTTTGATGGTGCAGGCATTATCCACGATGGTGGGTTTTGGGGTGATGGCCCTGGATAACAAAGCACACCTGTCTATTGGGGCAGCTATGGGGTCGTTGTAGCCTGAAAACGCGTTTTATAATGCAAATTGCATACCACAAAATGAGCCATTTATTAGCTCTTTTGGCTTTGACGTGGACCCCATTAGTGTATATCATATTACCCCTGAGAACTCTCGCTTAACCTCTACCATGATCTGAAGCACCCAGGAGGTGGAAAAGTAACTAATTTAAAAATATAAAGATGTTTATGCAACTGCAGAAGATATGGTGAGATATGTGGCCTCAATAGTAAGAGTGGCCAATTGTTCTTCTCCATTTTATAAGTTCAAAACATTCCAGGGTGGCATGTTTATGCAAGATAGAAAGTTTTCTGGCGAAGTGTTGGAATTTTCTGATTTGAATAAAGACCATTTTGGATTTTTTTTGTTGACAGCTGCACTTTCTTCCCCTTTAGAGAAAATCATCACTACTAATTTAATGGAAACTGGAGCCTTTGATAATTTTATGGACTAAGACCTAGCCAACTATCTTGAGTTGATTTTCTTTACAGGTGGTATGACAAGAGTTGTTTCTCAAGGTATTCTCACCCTGAAAATCATGGGATTAAATGGTATTTAAGTTGACGCCTATCATTTGTTAAACAATTCCTAATTATTAAAAACCTCTTTTACACCATCATTTTTGGTGTAGAGTGGTGGCGAAAGTTTGACGTCAGGAATAACATGAGAGACAATAACTTATCCTTAAAATTAAAAAATTGTTGTAAATTAATTTGTTCATTTGTCTGAGGCTAACTTCCAGTGCGATTTGCCCACTGGCCCATTATCCACACCCTCAATCTTATCTATTGTTGAAGCCCTCTCCTTAGTACCTTTACCTTCTTGTTTGAAGGGTCTGGAATCTTCGTTTGATGCGGCTTCAGCCAATGATTTACCTACTCATTTAGAGTTTGATTGCGAGTTCAAGCTCACAGTTGATCTGGTTCACATAAATTCCCCAATTTACCCTTTGACCATATAGGAAGAAAAAGCTTTAGATGTGAAAGTTAGGAGCACTTAGCCAAAGGCGCGATTATTCAGCGTACTTTCCCAGTATGCTCCCCACTTCTCTTTGTGGAGAAAGCTGATGGAACTCTATGCCCTTATGTATATTAAAGAAACCTAAACAATGTATCAGTACCAGAGCTCTATCCCATCCCTTGGATGCACAGATTGCACACTATGTGGAAAAGGCTAAAGTCTTTTTTATAAACTGGATTGCCTAAACGCATTCAATCATATCCTGATTTAGAAGGGATATGAGTGGTTAACTGCATTCCATACCAGAAAATGGATCTTCCAGTTTTTGGGTCATGCCTTTTGGGCTTAAGAATGCCCATGCTATCTTTCAACGCCATATTGATGCGAAATTGGGGGACCTGTTGGGGGTATGAGCGGTTGCCTACATGGCTGATAATCTGTTTTCCCCCTAATCATGAGTCCCATGCAGTACACCTTTGGCAAGTGGTAAAGAGGTTAAAGGCATCCAATCTTACTCTGAAGATCAGCAAGCGTGAACCTTTTTGGTCCCAGTTACTTTTTTGGGCAACGTTATGTTTGATCAAGGACACATGATATTTCCAGACAAGGAGAAGGCAATTCGTGAGTGGCCACCCCCACTTCAGTCAAGAAATTGAGGAGTTTTTTGGGGACGTTTATGTTCCTCAAGAGATTCACGCCCAATCCTTCTGATGTGATAACCATCTATAAGGCTAGAGGTGTAAAAGTGCTCAGTGATCCCCTGTTTTGTAGGATGATTTCCAAGCAGTAAAGTGCATTCTGTTGCCCACGCCCATCCTTCGCCATGTTGATCAATCAAAGGTGTTCATTATATCTACTGATGCCTCCAACTTCACTTTAGCAGCTGCTTTATTACAAGTAGGCAAAAATGGTATAGAGCATCATGTATTATATTTTCTAGGAAAATGTTTTTGCCTGAGTTAAACTTCGCTGTTTATGACAAAGAGTTACTAGTCGTGGTGAAGGCGCTAACATATTGGAGTAATCACTTGTATGGCTCTTCCCAACCTTTCTGGGTACGTACAGACCACCGTGCCTTGCTGTACTACCGCGTTCCTCATGTATTAACTCCATTGCAGACCCGTTGGCATAAGTCCCTTGTCCAATTTGATTTTTCTTATTAGTTCACCAAGGGCAAGGAGAATGGGTTGGAAGATGCTTTGAGCCACAATCTGCATCAGCTACTTATCCAAAGGAGCTAGAGGTTCATGTCAACAATTATGATTCTGCGGGTAAGATAGTGTCTCAACTTCCCTCTTCCATAGCCAAAAAGGCAGCGCTTTCACCTCTAAATGCGGAGGGATACAGTATGTTTAGAAAGGTAGTCATTTATCAGCCGTTATTGGCCAAATATAATATGATACTTGCTAATATCGTGCTGAATCAGGAGGATCTAACCTGGGGTTATCATGTAAAAAATGAGATGATGTGGTTTTAGGGGCACCTATGGGCATGCTGGATCACTTCTCTCGGAAATCATCTGGGACCATCATGACGAAATCACCGTTTGTTATCCTGCAAAAGCAAAGACTGGAATTAATTTGCGCACCTACAATTAGAAAAGGCTTACCTGCTCAGGTAGGACGGTATTGTAAAGAGTGCCTGATCTGCAATCAAATAAACCAAATTGACAACCTTTAGCAGGGTTGGTTGTACCTGCTCAGAAGGCAGGAGGGCCCTGGAATCTCCAATAAGTGGATTTAATTGTGGAATTGCCTGTTTCCAATAGTTATGATGCCATCATGGTGGTGTTGGACCATTTTATGAAGTTCAAACACTTTATTCCTTGCAGAACATCAATAACCGCGGCTGAGATGGCTAGCCTCTTCGTCACACATGTGTTTGTGTCTTCATGGGGTCCCTAAAAATTAGTTAGTGATTAGGGACCCCATTTTTCCTCTATCTTTTGGGAAGAGGTGTAAGTCTTTTCAGATTAGACCCTGCCATTTGGCTGCATATCATCCACAATAAGATGGGCAGACTGAACTCCTGAACTAGTGCTTTTAACTGTTTCTGCGGTTTTACAATGCCGCAGATTATTCAGATTGGGTTCCTCACCTTCTTATAGCCCGGTTTAGCTAATCAATACTTTGCTTTCTTCGATTTGTTATTCCCCTTTTTCTCAAAGCATGGTTTTAACACCGCCTTTAACATGGAGCCATGAATATAAACTAAAGTTGAAGAGGTGGTGGACTTTGCCAAGACTCCCAAGAAAGTACATCAGGGGGTTTCCACGAGTTTGGAGACAGCAAAGCAAGTATATAAGAAGAATACTGTTGGTTAGCGACAAGTGGGTCCAGTTTACAAAGAGAGGGGATCTAGTGATGCTTTATGCTCAAAAACATACCTATCAAGCTGCCATTTAAAAATCTGGGACCAAAGAGGATTGGGTTTTACCGCTTTGTTATAAATATGGGCCACGCCTCATACCAGTTGGATCTACCCTCTTCATTCTGGATCTTTTATGTCTTTCATGAGAGCAAACTGACGCTTTTTGAGGGGCCCCACCATAGACTACTGAGGCTAATCTCGTGGATGGGGTGCCAAAGTGAAAAGTGGAGGAAATAGTTTCCTCTCCCATAGTAAAAAGAAGACTTGAGTATCTGGTATCCTGGAAGGAATTTGATGCAGCAGAAAACAGTTGGGTACCAGTGCAC
The DNA here is from genome assembly GCA_022478985.1 of Massospora cicadina. Taxonomy (NCBI): domain Eukaryota; kingdom Fungi; phylum Entomophthoromycota; class Entomophthoromycetes; order Entomophthorales; family Entomophthoraceae; genus Massospora; species Massospora cicadina. Next base: position 155,831 of record JAKSZP010005416.1, on the reverse strand, counting down.
GACTGCACACATGCCTAAGACCTTATCAATTTTTTCCACAAGCAATTTCTACGAGCTGCCAAGCCTCAGTCCAAGTAAACCGTTGCTGCAATGAAGCTGGCCCCTGTCCACAAGAACTTTCCCTGGCGTAAGCCCCTGGAGAGGGGGTAAAGTCCCAAAAGGACGAGAGGGTAATGTCATGTTTGGAAATTTACATCATAATTGGGACCAACCTTAAAAAAAGCTGCATGCAACGAGGCCAAGAAGGTGAAGTTGACAGGCCTCTCTGACCTGAAGCATACCATATATCATCGCTGGGTTAAGGCTAAGTATACCCAGGTTGGTCCTAAGGATGCAAGAGAATTTTGGCCCTGTATAATAGCAGGAGCATTAAGTGGAACTAGCTTTGCAATTAACAAAAATAGTTTGCTACAGTATCTTGAGAACGTGGTCATGGAACCTATTTGGCTTTTAAATTTTCAGCTCAGGTCAGCCTCTCCTACAATCAATAACCTGAGCTCGGTCAATTACCAAGTACAGTTTATTGCCTGATGGAAGGGTGCGCCTATTTGTGCACTTTGGCTTAGACCTGCTTTTTTCAAATGATTGTTTGCCCAAATTACCTTAAATCCCATTTTCCAAAGATCAATTTCTCACGTTGGTTGACATTCCCTTTCAATAAAAACCATTTTCTAAATACAATTTTTTACATATGTTATCTTGGACCATCCTGTGCGCAGACCTCTTCAAGGAGGTCTTACTCAACGATAGCCATTTGAGAATCTACAATATATTTATCTGCCTGTGCTCTATTGGGCTGCCCCGGTTCCCTCCAGCCTGGGTCACCTAAACCCTACCACTCTGAGCATCGCGTGGTTCCACTTTAGTTTTTCCCTATCATGATAACCATCCTCAACATAAGCTATTCTAGCTCAAGCACCCTCTGCTGGGCTCTATTAGCTTAAATACTAGTGCCTAGTTCCCTGGATTGGCCCTGTGCATCATGCACTACCACTCTGGGAAAAGGAGTGTTATAAACACTCTTCTTACACCTACTTAGACAACATCAATGTCTTTCTTCGCATCTTCATAGATCAGCTTGAGCATTTGGAAAAGTTCTTCAAAAAGCTAGCCATGAAAATCAGAAAATAAAGCTGCAGTAATACCACTTTCTTTTAAAAATGAAATCAAATACCTAGGGGTTCATTATCGTCACTAATTCTATGCCTTTAAAAACCAAAGGTTTAGGCAAACTGGCCATGTCCCAATCAACGTGAGTTCATGATGTACAAGTGTTTTTCGGGAGGTCGGCCCAAAATTTCCAATTCATTAAGAGTTTTTCTTCTATCACCACGGCTCTTTTTCATTTGTTGAAGGAATAAAAAGGGGTTCATATAGAATAATAAATCCCAGGAATTATTTGAAAACCTTAGGATGTAACTGTTGAAAAACTGATATTGCAGTCTCCAAACTTAATTAACCTTTAACTATGCAAACTGATGCATACTTGATGGCAATTGGTGTCATGTTAAGTCAGAAAGATGAGTCCAGCGATGAACACTCAGTAGTTTATGTAAGTCATACTCAAAGTAAGCAGGAGCACAACTATACTGTAACTGAGTGGTAATGCTTTGCAGTAATATATACCTGCAAGCAGTTTTGGGTATAGATTTACGGTGTACACTTTACTGCAGTGACATCACTCCTAGCTGAAATGACTGCATAACATCAAAGAGCCTGAAGGGAGGTTGGCCCAGTGGGCTCATAAAAGTGCAAGCGTATGACTACAAGATTGGTATTTGAGCAGGGATAACGCATCAGAATGCCAATAGGCTATTAAGATTACCCTCCATTTTAGATTTTGCAAATTGAAGCCAATGCATTGTATGAGATGATGCTCAGCAGGGATATCGGAGACCAGCCACCTGATAAGCATAAATCACCAAAGCAATGGAGATTAAAAGGATTACAAGGGGCCTTTTGTTCAAACTTGTTGGGGAAAAATCACATTTTATCTAAGATCCTCCAAGCGCACTGCAATTATACTGCAGCTCATAAAGTAACTGGCCATGGGGCCTACAAAAGGCTCTGGAACAGGTTCAATGTGAGTTTTAATGGGGTTCCCTTAACTTTGTCATTACCAAACACCATGGTTGTTGCACCATGTATCAAGCGCACAAATTCTTCTGAAATAAGCCTCTTTCTAGCTATTGAAGCCTAATTTATGTGACATACTGTATCCATTGATTCTGTAGGGCTATTGACCCTGAGTACTGTGAAAAGTTAATATGGCATTGTAGCAATTGACCAACTAAGTCGTTGGTTAGAAACGCGGTCTATCACTAAAGTAGATGCCAGCAGTACTTCCAAGTTCATAGTGGAACAGCTACCTTATTGACATGGCTTCCCGCAGGTTTTTAACAGACAATGGCAGTAACTTTACCTCTCACATCATCCATAAATTAAATGGTCAATTTTGAATTTGGGGATTATAGATGACGCCCTACCATATGAAGACTAATGGGAAAGGTTGAACGAATAATTGGGACTCTGGATGCACCTTTGAAGAAGCTTATCGTGGGGAAACTATCAAATTTGGTAACATATTTCTAGTGGCAACCTTCAACTAGAATTTAAGTTTATTAGATTTTAATGTAAAATCCCTTTAAACTGCTTTACAGCTGTCATGATGGGTTGACCCGATTTTATATTCTGTGATTGAGCTAAATTCACAATTACACCTTTCCAATCTATACAGAACTTGACGAAAGTCCTAGGTGGGTTATAGTCCTTGGACTATGATAACATCCTTAAACAGAAACTTAAAAGCCAAGGTATATGAGAATATAAAACGGCTAGCTCTCCTGACTTTTATTATTGTGATAAAGTTAAATAACATGATACTCATGGCTTCAGGAACCATAAAATAAGTTGGATCAATTAAGGATTGGTTTCCTTGAAAGTCATTGATAAGATGGCCTTGGATGCCTATACAATTAAGGACATCTCCAAAGGTCATATCATAAATCAGGAACATTCTAAACTTCTACAAGCATGCCAATAATTTACTGAAGAGTCTGGATTATTCTGCTATTTTTACAGACAGTTTACTAAGATATAGATGGTTGTTTAATAATTTCTTAGTATAGTTTAAGTCACTAAGTACTCATCAATGATTGTTGATCAGTCTATGTGATGTTACGTTTATATTCTAAGCTACTATTACCTTTTTAATTTTCTATATTTTTTATGTTTGGCGATGAAAACTGACATTGAGTTTCTGCCACCTCTATGCTAACAGGGGGGTCAGAATATGGTAATTATATTGGTATACATATTGTAGAGGCTTGGTTAAGTGGGGGTTTGTTGGGAATCTAATCACATTATGCTTTTTTAATGTGTTCCAATACTAATGGATTGGTCAGGGATGATCACCAATATAAATTACTAGTATCAATGGTTTTGTCTTCCAAGGAGGGAGCTCTATGTTAATTTTTAAGATTAATTTGATGACTAAGACTTCCTGAATTTTATGGGATTGAACTAATAGTTTACAAATCAAGGGCAATACCGCCTTACATGGGAACGTTGAGTCAAAGGAAGTTCTGACCAATGGCATGCTAAAGCTGCAGTTCAATGAGTGCAAAGCTGTTCCACAGCAACAAATAGTTGACGAATCCTATAGGAGGCCACTTGAGTGACAAAATACTTTTTTATATATGAGATTATTTCTTTAATAAAATATCTGTTTCAGGTATACTAAATTTTACTAGTTGTTAGATTCTGGTGTTTGACTCAAAAATAAACTTTAACAAACATCAGATCAGGACAATTACCCTTTCAATGCTTGTGTTAACACCTATATTCTCACCTCAAAGCCTATTGCAATTTGGGCAATATCTCAATGACAATTTGATCAACTATTTTATCAGAGCGCTTGGCCCAAAGATGCTCACATATTATGGCCAATTTCCAATGCATCATATCTTGGCAATTGGTATCAATTATTAGGAACACAATTAACTTAATCATATACAAAAATTGCTTGGGGAAGACCTGAAGTTAATATCTGAAAATACCATGGACTTCAGACGAACGAAAAATTTAATCAATTTCCCGCCTTAGGGTGTAATTTATATGTCAATCCATGTAATTAGCATGATAGTACTTTCATGGACCACCCAAAAGGGGTTACCTAGTGCTATTGAGGAAGAGTCCTGTTGACTATCCAAATTAAAGATATGCCATTTACTATAATTGATGCCAAAATTTCACAGAAGGTGTATACGCCAGCAGTATGACGAAACTGAAATCCAGAAGATCCTAGGTCAATTTCATGCTTTTATCGCAACTTTTGTACTGAAATCCTCCCGATTTTGAGAGCATTTTGCCATCAATAAACCTAAGAAAATGTTTAAGTCATATCATTTCAAGGGCTGAACTGAGGTGGTAAAATACCTGTTGAAAATTTGTTGAGGAATGTGGCCAGGAGATGCCCTAGAGTTATAAATACCAGTGCCTGGCCTAATTACCATTGTTTAATAAATAACTTATAATAAAAGCTTTATTTATTTTATCTCTTTCTTGGTTTTCTAACTGAATCCTTTCTTTTGGAGATTGTGTCAAAAAGCTGCATGCGCCTAATCCACAGCTTGTATATCCACCTGCCTTGGAAGAAGTTCCCAAAAATGAAGGGAAAATTACGCCTGAAATTGGCCAGAAGAGTTGAGGTGAATTTAGTAGGCCTAGTGAGTTTTTGAATGGTAAAAAACTGTAAACTACAGGCACTATCAAGGATCAATTGTTGGAACTTTGGCCTGAATAGATGTGCAGGATAATAAAAAACAAGTGAGTGATCCTCAGATTTTGACAACTGGTGCTCACTCAAAACTGGTGACACTCTCCAAAATGAATTCCAGTAACCAATTTCTGGCAGATTCAGCTAGACAAAACAGCGACATCAGAATGGATGCTAAAGAAAAGGCCATCTTGAATATTTTCCTGGTCACCAAAGCTCCGCAGCTGGTACCTCCTACAACAAAAATCTTGTCAAGATGGGGGGAGCTCATGCAGCAAAGCCAGTCATTCTGAATAGGAATGAGGATGACGCCTTGAACAATGAGGAATTTTCAAAAATTTGGACAGTTATGTCAAGGTTGCAGGCTAGGAACACTGAAATTACTCAGGAAATTTGGGAACTCAGAATGCACTTAACAAATGCAAATTCCCGATTAGATAGTATGGGCAAAGACATTAAAGACATAGCGTCTAATAAAGCTTTATTTGAAGAAAAGCCTGACATCCTAAAAAAACAAAGCATCTGATGCTCACCCAGCTTTGACAAAAGAAAAGTAAGAAAAAGCTCTGTCCATTCGGCCAAAAAAAGTTTGGAAAAACTAAGGGCCTAATTCAGGCATCAGAATTCTGTAGTTAAGAGCAATATTATGAAACTGAATCTTTGGAAATTGACACTGATGCATAAACTGATATTTCGAACATCCTTTCTATGCCTAGAGTACTCACAGAAATCTTTATTCCAGATACTTTCCAATGGGAAAGAGGGCCATTTATGGGCGATGACACACAAAGGCGTTCAAGAAGAAGTACAACCCCTGTGTAAAAAACAGGGCGATATGACTTCAAACAATTGAATTTACCAAAGTTTGATAAAGATGGAAACGTTCATTCTTTTCTCTGGTTATCTGAAAAAGCAATGAGAGGAGCATCAGATCATGCAAAAGGATCAGCAGTGATAAACTCACTTAATACCCATTACTGTGACCTCGTTATGCCCTATTTGGGCAACGATTAGTGCTATATGGATGCCAAAATTGCAATAAGTAAATAATTTGGAGGTCCTGAGAAACTAGAAACCTGAAAAAGAGAGATTCTTAATATCAAATTCGAACAGAATGAGAATATTAAGGACTTTGCGGATAGATTCTTCCATGATGCAAAAGTTCTGCGTGGGTGCAATGCAAAAGATAAGTTTGATGCCAAGATTGCATTGAAACGCGTGATTAAGCCCTTCCATGAACTTCATAATGTCATGTTGCCTGCATTCAATGGAAGCTTGGAAATCTAAGAGCTTATCAATTACTTTAAAGCTGTTCTGTAATTTAAAGACACCTAATTGGACCGATCAGCAAAAATACTAATCTTTGAGCTCAAAAAGCAATATGATGTTTGACCAGGGGAAAAATTTCCAAAATATGAACCTTAAATTCGAAAAAAAACAGCAATAGGACCAATTACATCTCACAAATGTGGTCAAATAGGGCACTTTGCTAGCCAATGCTACAGACGGTCCAACAAAAAGCCTGGGTTCAACTTTGCTCTATAAAATAACAGTGACATTGAGGCGGGAAAAGATTAGATGGGGTAGAGGCGGAATGCTCTAACTCCGCCAATTTTCATACCATTCCACCTGACCCTGATGAGCTCATTAGGGCCAAAAATGTTGCTGAAAAATAACCTCAACCATATTGGGGCTGTTAATGTCATGATGGTCACTACTCGGGCCATAGAAAAAACAACCAAACCCTTGATAATAACCAAAGAAGTTCAAGCAGAGGTATCAAATCTTACATGGAGCAAATTATTGATCAGGGTTTGGACCTAAAACCCAGATGTTCAACCAATTTACCTAAGCTTAACATCGTTCAAGTAGCTATTCCCCTAAAGACTTAGCAGATAACTTCCCAGATATTTGCTCAAACCTGTAAGCACACCTGAAATCGGGCAGCAGTCACAGCACACATACAATAAATACCTTTGAAAACTAATCTGAATGTACTTATGTTGACATAGCAGTGAACAAGATGCAAGTTCGGGCCATTGTTGATAGTGTCGCTCCTATCAATATAGTCATTATAAAGTTGGTTGGAAAACTGAAAATTGCACCCAATTATGCCCACTCTCAGGAATATGGAGCCGCTGAAGCACATACAACTAAATTGCTGGGCGCCTACAATACCCTACCACTCAGATTTGGATCCATTGTAGTAACAGCACCTACCATAGTGTTGCCAAATAAAAACTATGACATCCTAATTGGGACTGATTTCCTAAGAGGATATGGTGTTGTTACCAATCATAAGGATGATACTCTCATCATTCTTGGACTGACTATTCCACTTTACAATAACTGTGATAAGTCAGTTGAGAAAAAGAAACTTAGCCTATTCATATATCTGGCCTACAAAGATGGAGTCATCCCGATTGAGTATTCCAAAGCTCAGTCAAAGATAAAGCCACTTCACACTCAGACTGATGAGTCAAATGACATTCAACTTCGATAAAATCAGACCATCACTATACCATCCAGAGAGCAAGTAATCATCCTGATGGGACTAAAAATTAATATCCTTCAAGGACTTTATGTTGAAATATATCACATATGGTCTAAATCTCGATTCAAACCAAACATTGTCCCTGGTATTATCATTCCAGGTCACTGAGAAATAAACATCTTATGTGAAAACCTGCAAAATTGGCCCATCTCCAACTGGCGACATCAAACAATTGATTTTCTGCATCTGTTTCCTAGTAAGGAAATTCACTCATTCCATGAGTTCAGAACTTTTGTTGAATTAGGGCTCCCTGATAAAAACCAACTCAGCATAAGTAATATTGTCCCTATGGCCAATTTAAGAAACCTGACCAACACTGATAAAGGCCAAACTCAGGAGTTATTCTTTAAATATCGGGAAATATTTGCACAAGATGATATTGACATAGGTTGTGCTAATGGTGTCACCCACAAAATTGATACTGGAGATAATAAACCTATTTGATCACGCCTGAGTAGATGCTCAAAATCATCAGATGAAGCAACATCCAAAGAGATTAAGGAACTCCTTGATCGTGGAATGCTAGTCACTTTAAAAAGTCCATGTGCAGCACCAATTTTAATAGTGTAAGAAGGATGAAAGCAGCTGAATAGTCGTTGATTATCAGAAGTTAAAACAAAATCACAATGAAGGACTCATACCCACTGCCATGAATTGATGATGCTTGGATAGGCTAGGGGGGCATGAAGTTCTTCTCGGCAATGGATCTTATCAGTGGATATTGGCAAATAGATCTTCCCAAAGAGGAGCACGAGAAATGTGCAATCATAACACTAAAGGGCCTATTCCAGCCGATGAGAATGCTTCAAGGGCTCTGAAATGCCCTGGACACATTCCAACGGGCACTGGACACATTCCTGGGAGATTTAAAATTGTCATGTGTACTAGTATACCTTGACAATATCATCATTTTCAGCCGCACTTTTGACGACCACCTGGAACACTTAGAGGAGGTTTTTAAAAGATAGCTAATGCAAACTTAAAAATCAAGCCCCAAAAATGTCAGTTTTGTCAAAGACCAACTGGAATACCTCGGATTTGTGATTGATAAAGTGAGGTCTTTGGCCCCAACCCTCTAAGTTGGATGCCATCTCCAAAAAGAAATGGCTTAATTAAAGTGCAATATTCAAGTATTCCTAGGCATGATTGGGTACTATTGCTGATTTATTGCCAACGTTGCACAACTTGGAGAGCTGCTTTTTTATATGCTTAAAGATAAGGTCACATTTGACTTAAATCCAGCTTGCCATAAAGCGTTTTAACCAACTCTGATCAGCAATATTGGATGCACCTGTTCTCTGTTACCTGTAATTTGACTATGTATTTATTGTCCAAACTGACGCATCCCTAACAGCAGTGGGGGCCGTATTATCCTAAGTTGGAGAAGACAGTAAAGAACGTCCAGTTGCCTTTGCTAGTCAGACCTTAAATTTTTATGAAAGGAACTACATGGTGACAGAACAAGAATACTTAGCTGTCATATATGCTTGCAAGCAATTCTGGGTCTATCTTCATGGTACTCATTATAAAGTTGGTAATGATCATTTTTCCCTTTGATGGTGAATAACTTAAGAGAACCCAAGGGCCAATTAGCCCTCTGAGCATTAAATCTTCAAGCCTATGAATACACCATCAAGCATCAAGCTGGGGCAAAACACCAAAACGCTGACTGTCTATCCCAACTACCCACCATCACAACACTTAGTCAGGCCGCCAATGAGTTGTTTATGAAAATGATCAGGAGAGTATCAGTATGATCCTGAATCTGTCCAAAAAATATTATCAGATCTACAAAAAAATACAACCATCAAAAACGGGATGCTTTACAAAATCGTCTATGACAAAAAGTTTATTTTCACAAGACCATCTCCAGAACAGACCTAATAATGGCAGCGCATAAGGCCATAGGGCATGGCAGATTCAAGAAAATAGAAAGAGCATCTGAAGCAATTCTACTACTGGGAGTCAATGCATTTCGACATTTAAGAAATGCTAGAATACTGTGAAGAGTGCCAAGGCGAAAAACCATTTCAAAAAAGCACATTTACTAGCTTGTTCAGCCCAACTTTTCTTGGAACACTGTATCTATTGATGTTGTTGACCCACTTCAACAAGTAATATGAAGACCAAGTACATAATTGTAGCTATCAACCACTTGACAAAATGGGTTGAGGCCAAGGCCATTCAGGAAGCTAGAGAAGCAACCTCCGCCAACTTCATACTTGAAAACATCATCCACAAACATGGATGCCCCCAGGTTATTCTGAATGATAATGGAACCTTACTGCCAATGTCCTTGCCAAGCTCAACCAACTAATGGGAGTATGAGGTGTGCTTACTGCTCCCTACCACTCCAAAACTAATGGGACTGTTGAGCGCGCAAATGGGACGTTGGTGAACATTATCCAGAAATTAGCCTCAGCCAACCCATCTGAATGGAGTACTTATCTAAGTTTGGCAGTCTTCGCCTACAATGTCTCCTACAATTTATTAACCAGGATGTCTCCATTTCAAGTATTATATGGTAGACACCCAGCCCTACTAACGCTGCTATATTTGGCCCTAGAGGATCCTGGCGAAAACACTTATCCTCAATACATCAAGAAGCTTGTGGATGCCTTAATCAACTACAAGCTCAAGCCTTTTACAATAGTTTGGCTGAGAAAAAGGCCTGATATCAAAAAACTTAGAGAATCTCTACCCACCTGCCAAATTCGAAGTTAATGGCAAAGTTCCATTTTGCAACGCCCATGGATTGGGCCAAATGCTAAAAGTTAGATCACATCTGGGTCAGGCCATTAAAATAGATTGAAAAACATCTAAGTTTATATAAACCATCAAGGATATTAGGACCAGCCATATATACAACTGAGTCCGTGCAAAATTCCTAAGAAGATTTAATAAGCGGGCCAATTAAGAAAAGAAAAAGTAAAAAATACGAAAACAAAACTAAAAAACAAAAAATAACTATATAACAATTCTATTCTGATTAATATCTTAGTCACTCTTGAGGTTGGGGAGAAGATCCAACTACAGACTTGATAAGCATTCGGGCCATAATACTTCAGACTCATCAGCCATTTTTGGGCCAAAGTTACCAAATAGAAAAACCAACTCTATTCTCATCGAGCATTCAGGCTGATGAGAAAAGACAAACAAAGGCTAAATCTGGAATCTTAGGGCTTATGTTTGAGTCAAGAGGGGGAAATGTCATATTCTGGCTAGTTGACTCAAGAATAAACCTTCAACAACCATAAGATTGTGCCAATTACCATTTCAATGCTTGAGCTAACACCTATATTCTTACCTCAAAGCCTATTTCAATTTGGGCCAGGTATCTCAATGACAATTTAATCAAGTATTTTATCAGATAGCTTGGCCTAAATATGCTCACATATCATGGCTGATTTTCTATGCATCAAATCTCACAATTAGTCCTGATTATTGGGAACATAATAAACTTAATTGAATACAAAATTAATTGGGGATGACCCAAATTTAATGTCTGAAAATCCCATGGACTTCAGATGAACGAAAAACGTAATCAATCTTCTGCCTTAGGGCGAAATTCATATGTTGATCCATATAATTGGCATGATAGCACTTGCATGGAGTGCCTAAAGGGGTTACCTAGTGCTATAAGGGAAGAGGCCTGCTAAATACCAATTAGAGGTGCATCATTTACTTTAATTGATGCCAAAAGTTTCACAGAAGGTGTATTCTGTCAGCAGTATGACAAATCTGAAATCCAGATTTTAGTCAATTTTCATGCTTTTATCACAATTTTTGTACCTGTAATTCTCCCAATTTTGAAAGTATTTTGCCACCAATAAACTCAAGAAAGGTTTCAGTCAAATCATTTCAAGGGCCAAACTGAGGTGGTAAACTATATGTTGAAATTTTGTGCTGAAATGTGGCCAGGAGATGCCCTAGGGGTATAAATACCGGTGCCTGTCCTAATGATTATTATCTAATAAATAGCTTATAATCAAAGTTTTATTTATTTTATCTCTTTCCTGATTTTCTCACTGAAAACTTTCTTTGGAGATTGTGTCAAAAAGCTGGACGCGCCTAATCCACAGCTTGTATATCCATCTGGCTTGGAAGAATTTCCCAAACATGAAGGGAAAACTATGCCTGAAATTGGCCAGATGAGTTGAGGTAAATTTAGTAGGCCTGGTGAGTTTCTAAATGGTCCAAATACCATAAACTACTGGCACTATCAAGGATCAATTATTGGAATTTTGGCCCAAATAGACATGCAGGATAATAAAAAACAAGCAAGCGATCCTTGGATTTTGACACTAGGTATTTGGTTTTAGTTGATTTAGGACAGAAGATCCTAGATATTATATTGAACAATGGTCAAGTGTTAACTTAATCATTATGCTCATATTCATGTTCCCTATCATCACACAGGGAAATTATAATAAATTAATAAATACCCTTGCAAACCTGCACAGTTACCATTTTTAACAACCTCACTTATAGATTTTCATGTCATGTCCTTCTCCATGACCTTAGAGGTGCGCAGGTAAAACTCTTCATACATTTTAGTCAGGCTATTACCCCTCATGATCATGTTATAACCAGCCAATTTTGTGAACCTGGTAATAAAATCCTTTCTGAATGAGCTCCATGGCATTTATAAATCTAAAGGGTTTCATGTTCCCCGCAGATTTTTTCAGAAGAGTTTTGATTGGGAACAGGTAAGGCAGTATGAGGCGTATCCTCTTACCATTTCTGCTAGAGCAGGCCAGGAGTAGTTACAGCATATCAATTCAAATGTTTTCCTGACACCAGGGTGTCCTGACAGAGTTTGGTCATGATGCAACTCCATGACCTCAGTTTGGAGCTTAAGAATTTGACCCATAGGCAGTATTTGTGAAGGATGAAGCCTTCCATTTTTAAGTTCTTGTGGCAGTCTCTGGGATCTCTCTCCTCTATCTCCCTTCTAACCTTGTACCTGATCCTGGTGCATTGTTGGGCTTTCCAAATCCTCTTCAAGTCAAAGCGATCTTCTTGTATTGTTGTAAAAATCTGGGGAAGGAGCACCATAGCCAAATTAAATGCGTTAAGCTCCTTTGAAAAAAATCATTTTTTGGGTCCCACCTAAGTAGGTCTGGCAGTAGGTTGCTCTCCCAGGGCTTATATTCGATCTTGAAGTCATAATAAGATTAGCTCTAGATTCCAGCTGGCTTGTATCTGATTTATCATAAGGGGCTCCTGTAAATTCTAGAGCCTCATGTTTGGTCCTGATCATAATGGATGGCGCACATACAACAGATGATGATGCCACGCATCTAGAGCTGCAACTATCACCTAGAGTTTTTTGTGTCATAAATGGTGAAACTTGTGTTCATCAAGAGAATCTTCTTGATAAAGTAGCATCCTGGGTGCTCCAAACCGTCATTGCCAGTTTGTAAGATTACCATTCCAAGGCAAAATTAAGTGTAAATATTCCTGCAATGAATGGTTAGTTAGCATCCAAGTGTGCTAGGACTAGTGCTGTGAGAAGTTCATCCTTGATGTCCCTGAATGCCATCTCTTCCTCCTACCTCCATCGAAAAAGGGACTTGCCCAGTCAGCTGGGCAAGCAGGGTGGCCGTTTCTTAGAGATCTTTGGTGAATCTCCTCAGGAAATTCACTACCCCTAAGTAACTATGCACCCCTGTCTTATCTGTTAGTGCCTCCTACTCCTATACTGCTGTCAGCTTGTCTTTGCAGATGGCTGTTCCCTTTTTAAATACAAAGTTGCCTAGAAAAGATACTGAGTCCTTGTAGAACTTGCAATTGGAGGGCTTCAATTGAAGTTTACTTTATCCAGTGCCCAAGGACCTGTCTAAATTCACCATGTGGGTTTCTTAGGATTTGGAGAACACCAAGATGTCATCCATTTTTTGCGACGCATCATTTACCAACCAAGTCGCTGAGCGCATGGTCGTTGGTCATTAGAAATTGATGGTGCATCCTTGAGTTCAAATGGCATTAACTTAAACTTTATACGCCCATTTGACACTTGAAAAGCTGTGTATTGTTGATGTTTAGTTATAACTGGTACTTGGTTGAAGGCGTCCAAAAGATTTAAACTCAAACAGTTAACTTCCTGTGATCACCTAAGAGATTTTCGTCATCATCAGGATGGGACAAGTCAGTTTTGGGTTATGGCTTTCAGTCAGAGGTTATCAGCATAGGGGTGGAGCTCGCCATTGATCTTGGGAACCAGGAGTATGGGGACGCAATTGGGAAACATGAAGGCACAATCATCCCTAGTTCCAACATGTACTTAACGTACTTGTCCTAGGCCTCCTTCTCCATGGAGTTCAGAGGGTACACTGGGATTCCTTTAGGAAGCTCGTCGTCCCTTTATACTTGATTGAGTACGCTAAGGGGCCATGTGGAGTTCAGGTGACAGCGATATTCCACTGAAACAGGTGTTTGCAGTCTTGAACTTTTTCTGGTACCTTTTATTTTCTTATTCCTAGGTGCGCGGAGTTCAAACTGGTCCTGAGACGGCCTGTGGTAAAGAATTCAAATTTAACTAATTATAGGTCCCTTGGGTAAAGCATCACTCAACCCTCCTCCAAGTCAAAGTGTGGGGAGTAATTGTGCCACCCCTTCATGCAAAGAATGATGGGTGGGGGAAGGTTCTGATTGCGCTAAAGCTTTTCAAGAAATGGTAAATGTTTGTTGTAGCTTATTTTCAGCAAGAATTCCCAGAATTCTGACGACTTGGTGTTGTCCACAAGAGTTATGGTATCCTTTTCTTACATTAGTACTTTCAGTTTCATAGCTAATTTCAAATCCAAGTAGTTTTCTTTGGGCCCCATGTTCACTAGGGCCCACAACTTCTCAATATCAAATTTTTTCCCTTTCTTTTTATGCTCTAAAATAAATTGAATAAAAAAAATTACAAGAACCGTTTCCTTTTATTGAGCGAAGAGATGCAAGTGGGGGTCATAGAGATTGTATGTGGGGCATCTGAGCTGATGGAAGTTACCTGTACTTGGGCCGCAGAGGTGTGGGGCAGGTTTGGCGGTGACTATCTGCACTTGTTGTCCCAATGGTTGGAGACAGGTTATGATTCCAAATGTCATTCATATATTCAGTGTTTCCCAGGAACATGGGTCCTGGCTTGAGCCAGGGCTAACTGGCTTTACGCCTGTAAGCAACTATGACCTCTTCCTTCAAGGTGACCCATGCGGGTGGGTGCCATATTAGTGAGGATGTCTGGACATAGGTTCTGTTGGAACATTTATGTTAGCCTGGAGGGAATCACTTTCATTGCTTTGATTAGAGGCTGACACAGAAGAGTTTAATATATGATGGCCATTCTTCTTTGCTGAGGTAAAAGCACTGAACAGACAGCATCCTGAAAGTCATTTGGGTTGGAAGCTCTTTTCAGCCAGATGGAGGCATTCTAGAGAGAGATTGAAAGATCCATTTGTGTCTCCTGAGGTTGGTGAGCCATACAGACAGGTTCTTCAGAAGGTTAGCTATCAACTGGGTGATCTGGAAGGACGCTAATATGGTTCCCCAAAGGCCGAGATGAGACAGGTCTATAATCTGATGCATGAGAAAGTTCTGTGCTACACATTTAACTTCTCTGGGTCAATGCTTGTTTAAACTCAGATACATGTAGAAGCATTGAACAAAAGCAGTGTGGTTCCCTTGGAATGAGAATAAGCGAGAGCTTCCCTCAAAAGGAAAAGTATAAAAAAGATACCCATCAGGAGAGTGGTTGTGTGAATGTCTCAGGAATGTAGGGCTATCTCATAAGGCTAACCACCCCATCCAACAAAAAGAAGATGATATTAAATGAGCTTCATCTAATTTGACAAACAGGAACATTCCACATTGCTATGATTCAGCTAGATAGGAGCGCTCAGGTAAGGGCTCACAAGCAGCAGAGTGCTTTGATGGTCGATTCATTAGCTCACTGGCTTGATGAACAGTTGATAATCTTCGGAAGAAAGTAAGGGCAATGCTTACTCTTATAAGTACTGTCTGTCTGCTGGAGAGGGTTTACTGAGAGGCTACAGCTCTGCTTAAATTTTTAAATTTTTATTTGTTATGAGCTGACCTGAGGACAATACCGCACCAATGAAGGGAAGTGAAGAAAATGTGAAAGGAGGATAAAACCCAGAAAACCTCCATGTGAGGCGTATGATAGCCCATGAACTCCATGGACAGCCTTTGCTATTCGCTATCTTGGTTCAGGGCATTGGTGCGCAAAACACACAGTCGTAATTGTTCACTACCAAAGTTCATTTTCCAGGATCAAACTCAGGGAGGCAGTGGTAGAGGGTCCATATTCTACCACTGGGGTATCCTCCTCGAGGCTACAGCTCTATTGAAGTCCAAAGTATTTTCCATATTATGGCCAAAATCCAGACTTTTTTCACAAAATCTGGGAAAATGTTTGAGATTTTAATTTAATTTTAGATATTTAAGGTTTATTTTGATATTTTTCAAGTCAAATATTCCTTAATCACCTTTTTAGTTTGTTTTTATACTATTAAAGGGAGATATGGTATAATTTGTTCCCATGGAGTTTATGGGAGGCGTGTTGGGACCATCTAGTACTAAAAAAAGGAGTTTATGGGAGGCGGCCTATCTGCAGGTTTGCATTAGCAATCTTGGCATTTAGTATTCTCATCTGGGCGCATTCATAAATCTTTGATGTGTACCTCAGACCTTACAGAAATTTTTTCACATTTAATTTTGCTATTTGAGAATCATTAAAACTTGGCGTTTTCAATTCAGCATTAAGAAAACTTTAAAATAAATAAAATCCTTTTTGACAGCTTCTGATTTCCTAGGCCGCCGTTTTCCTCTATTCCTAATATTTTTATTTTTGCTTTAAATTTGGTTAAATCTCATGATGTGCTGAGCTGCATTTTGCAAGTGCTCTTGATATTCATCAGTTGCAGTGGATTCAAGTTGCTGCCTCAGATTAGCTGTGCCACCATTTCTCTTTGTCATCACATTGTCCCATTGAAGCTATTTGGCTTACAGCCTCTTATTTTCTGGGCTGTCATATCGCTTTGTCATCAACATTGTCCCATCTTGGCATATTTAGGCTGGCAATTTCTATTTTGCTGTGACGCCATTTCTCTTTGCTATTGACATTCCCATGCTCAACGGTTTTTTAATCTTCCTTTGATTGCCTTGATCACCTTTTCTGCAGGGCCTTTCCACCTCTAATCTCAAAATTTGTTTATTTTGTCAGAATCTGTTTGTTAGAATGCCATTGTGAGGGCCATTTTGTTTAAACCATATAATTAATAATAAGAAGAATGATTTTATTATTATTAATAGTATTTTAATATTATAAGTTATAGACTCTGCCATATGAAGATCAAATTTATGTGGTGGTCAGGAAGCGTCTTGACCATCACGCTAACTAAACTAGTCAAAAAGTTAGGCTATTGGTTTTATTGACCTTTGCAAGGAATATTGAACCATGGGGCCCAGTTTAACTTCTTTGCTGGGGGTCTGTAGTATGCTGTCGCTAAGTTTATGTCCCATAGTCAATCAGGTCCTCAATTATCTTACCCAACACACATTACAGCATTTATATCGGAACTTCCTTCATGAGACATAATTAATCAAAACCAAATTTTAGAGAAACGTACTAGAAATCTTTGTCCAGAATATCATAATGTTTTATAAAAGCGGAGGTCATTAGACTAAGAGTTAATTTCTGGTACTTATGATATAGTCTTTAGGGGTGGGATCAAACCATTATTATTTAAAGGGGTGAAGCCAAAACAAATATTTGCAGCATAAGAGCTTTGAGTTGTTAGCATTCTTTTAGGAGCTGTCCACTACTTGATTATAATACCTAAATACCAAATAATAGTGAATATGGATATCAAGCAGAAGTAGCGCCAGTTTATACAGAAAAGTATTTGACCCCTTCATCAATCTCAGAAAACCTGCTGTAGTGCCAGGGCTCATCATTTTGAGTCATGGAAAATCAGCATGTTAATAAATAAACCTTATCCATACCTTATTCAGATAAAACATCCTCAATCATTGCCTTCCTCCATTACTTGCCAGTGGAAGAAATGTAAGGAATACATGAGTTCTAAACATTGCAGGAAGTTAGGTTAGAAGATAAGAGTTGCAATGCTGTTTACTCAGTAATGCCTCACAAATCCCCTATTTGGCCTGATGGAAGATGAAAAGATTAAGCAATGGTCATTTAAATAGGTTTAAAAATCCTTGCAGTAAACTACTCTGATTTGGTGATTCCAGGATGTGCTCCACCATATTTATACATGAAACTAACTGCCAATTTTTCTTCATTCTATCTGTCAGTCCAAGTTGGCAGATAATATGTCAAAGATTAAATTGACCAAATCATCTAGAATGTCATGCTGATACCACCCAAGTGGTAGTGTGAAACACCCACCTTAAATTGTAAATAATAAAGATGTGTCTAATTGTATAATTGACTACCAGAGGATCAACAATCTAATGAGAAAAGGAACGTATCATAATCTAAGTATCAACAATATGATTGACAAGCAAGGCAGAGCAAACCTTTCTCTGCCATTGATTTAATCTCCAGTTACTGGAAGATAAAGTTTCTAGGAAAGAATGGGAGTAATGCGCTATATAAAATTTCTAAGGGTTGTTCCAACTCAATAAAATGTTGCTGGGTCTATGTGATGCCCTTGACACTTTCCATCAGTCCATGGACAGCATATTGGGTGAGCTCAAAGTTAAATTGCATCTTAATGTATCTGGACAGCATGTACATCATAAATAAACGTTTAGTAATTACTTACAACATCTGAAAATTCTTACTTCAGTTCACTGTCTCTAACCTCAAAAGCAAGCCTGAAGATGCAACTCCTTCTTAACAAAGCTTCAGTAATTAGGCCTCAACATTGAAAAGCAGTGTTTAAAGCCCCAGTCAGCCAAACTAGAGGACATCAAGAAAATGAAGATGCTATCAGGTAAGTGAAACTTCAAGGTCTTCTTAGGATAGTTAGACATTACCAGTGCTTCATATAGAATTTTAGCAAAATTGGGGCATCTAATTTGCCTCTTGAAGAAAGAAACTCAATCTATTTGGATAAAAAATATCATCTTGCTTTTGTTTAACTTCATAGTTGCCTCGCCTCAGAACTGGTTCTCATGTTTAAAAATATGACAAACTCTTTGTAATACAAATTGATACATCCCTCACCGCATAGGGCAATGCTGCCTCAGCTCAATGAGGAGGGAGTAGAGCATCCTGTAGCCTAATTCAGCTGAACGTTGAACATCTATGAGAAGAATTACACTTTGACTGAAAAGGAGGGCTTAACAGTTATTAAAGCATGAAGCAGATTAGATTCTACATTGTTGAGTGCATTTCAAAGTGGTAAATGTCCACTCCTCCCTCAGATGACTTAAAGCCTCAAGGAGCCAGAATGATAACTAGCCCACTGGGCGCAGAGAATTGAAGTTATGTAATTTTTGTGGTTCACTATTGACCTGTTGCAAAGCAGAAACTAAATGGATTTATAAACTTCCCTTTGTTCTAGGACTAACAACTTGGAAGATAGCTTGTACATTATAGTATGAAACCAACAATATAACAATAAACTAGAGTAGGTATAACTTTCACTGAACTGGTTTATGAAGAACACCGTTGTTTAGTGTGGAAAGCTCTTAAAACTAATAGAATGTCGCAAATATCTGATACATTCTACAATTAAGAAAGTGGTTCTGTTTTTTTTTGACCCATAAAGCCACGGATCATGGAGGGTTGAAGAGAAATTATAGGCAACTAAAGAAATACTACCATTAGGTTTGGATGCACCTTAATATCCATGAGCCCATTCACTGCTGTAGGGTACAAAGCGAAATCATCGTTCTGCAAGAGAACTTAATATAAAATTAGTTAAACAATATTTGACTTTAACACTGTGTCAGTAGACGTTTTGGGGATGCTGCCCACCTGAAGAGGTCACTTTAGATATTTTAGTGGCTATTGACCACTTTACAACTTGTGTTTTAGCCAAACTGATCAGAGACCTTGGGGCTTTGAATACTCACAAATACTTTTTAGAAATACGATTTACATGGGTTCCCCCAATTTTCTTTAAGGACAAAGATAATAACTTCAACTCACAGGTGATTGGCAAGCTAAAATATTTTTGTAGTTTAAGTGGTCTTGTTGATCCCTATCACCCAAATCTAATGGCTCAGTGGAGCAGCCAACAGTACTCTAGTCGGCATCCTTTGGAGATTGTGTCATGCAAATCATACATTGAATCTTCATTTTCTATCTGCGGTTTTACATACAACATTTCATTCCACTCACCCACAATTAAGTTGCCAAGCCAACTCCAGTACAGGAGACAGCTCATCCTGCCTCTAATCCTATATATTTCTGCATTCACAGAGAGGGAATGGACCCAGCCAATATTTAGAGAATCTCACCCAAACGTTGATCCAGCTTCAAAAAAGGTTTCCCTACAACGCATTGGACCATAGTTTGAGATTTAGAGAGCATGAAAACTGTGTTGCCACTCTTTTCCCTGTCTCAGATTAGGCAAGCGGGTTCTCTATTATGATAATAACAAGTTTGGAAATACTAGTGATCATGAACACATCAGGAAGGAGCCATTATAGATTATAGAGAAGATGTTAAAAATACTTACACGCTCAAGGGGTCAATTAAAACACATTATTAATAGAGTTTTGATAAATTTTTGAAATGGTTTCAACAGGGCGCCGAGGAGCCAACCACCTTTAACCAATAATTTAACAACCAGTTGTAGGCAACTTAATAATATCATTTGTTTGGTCAAGTGAGGGGATATATTGAAAAATGGGGGGGGGAACAACCATATGTCATCAACTCCAAAAATTACTCCAATACTAATAGACCTCACCACTGCCCCACCTGCGTCTCCCATGATAAGAGATTTCCAAAAAAATGCTTAGACCCACTTTCTATGCCTTTTTGCGATCAATTCCCTTTTATCCACTTTTAGTTATTTGGTTAAGTTTTCTGTAGTTATATCTAAATGTCAAAGATTACATAGCCATATTGACCCTAATTTTGACATTTTAATATTTAATCATTTGTTACTATACATTTGACACCACAAAACAGTTCATTCCTGCTAATCAATGCTTAAAAGAATTCTTCCGTTAATCCACCATAAATGGTTCTGCTGGATGATCTCCACCATACCATGAGCAAGATGTACCTGGCCTTCAGCCTTATGACCACCAAATCTCCACGGTGACTTCAAGAGCCTATAAGTAGGCTAAAAATTGGAAACCAATTAGGTTCAGGAATCTTGGAGAATGCTTTTTTTAGTACTAGATGGTCCCAACCCAAGGGGGGGATTCATCGATGTTTATTGAATTACGCCTGGGCTCCTAAGAGCCTGAGGCGAGGGAAGGGGAGGGAGGAGGCATCGAGAAAGGGAGGGGGGTTTGTGCGCCAGAGCCGTGCTGCAGTGACAACTGAGAGGGGAAGGTTGGCGACATAGTGCAGACCTTCAGGGCCATCTCAAAGTGTACCTGAAAGTGGGTGATCATGTGTGGAAGGGTCCACACCTGCTGGTCAAAGGCAGCATTAAGGAAGGAGTTATGGATGGTCCAGATGGCTGTGGCATAGGCAAGGACATGGAGGGGTCGGTGGCAACCAGGCAATGTCTGCTCGAACATGAGGTCTTGCACAGGTGTCCAGACCAGGGCTGAGCATGGAGGAGCGCGCGGGCCTTTAGCCAAGATGCGGCGACACCTGGATAGGTGAAAAAATGATGGAGGTGGGAGTCAATAGGCTCCACACAGCGGGGGAAGCTTCAGTGCTGGAAGGTAGGGCCAGTCCGGTCCCCTGTCCTGTAAGAACAGTGGAGCACCCTCCATAAGGTGTTGGACACCTTTGCTGACAGGATGGGGTGATAGACGTCCTTCCACAAATCCTTAAGGTCAAATCTCACGGAGGGAGGGAGGAGCTCAAGGAGTCTTGGGTGGATGGGAGGACGATCGTGGGGGTTGAGGCGAGTTGTGACAACTTGTACATTGTGCACAATTGCATGGCGACGGGGGCTGAGGCCAGGGCCTTCCCTTCTGTATGGGAAGGCATGGTGGATCCGCGCGCCTACTCGTTTCAGGGCAAGGAGAGCCTGGTTCCAGTAGGGGATGAGGATGGTTTTAGGCGATGGCCTGGGTGGTTTGTGACCCACTCTCCTAATGAGGTCAGAGATGCTCTAGGAAGACCCAGAGCTGCTGACACTGACTGGCGGAGGGCGGGCGCCCATTGGGGCATGGGGGCCGCGTCCCAGCAGACAATCGGCCATAGGAACTTCAGGAAGATTGTGGTGGCGTGGGATCGCGTGTCCAGAAGCCCTAGGTCCCCTTCATTGCAGGGTTGGGCAATGGTTGAGAGGGCCATTGGTGGATGGTTTGAGCCCCAGATCCAACAGCGGAGGAGTACATTGAGCCGCGTATAAAAAGCATCTGTGAATGGGCAGACGTGCGCTAGGAACCAGACTTTGGAGAGGAGAAACACATTGGCCATCAGAGCTTGACCCTTGGGGGTGATGTGCCGCCAGTTCCAGCTGGCAATCCTGGAGTTAACTGCTGCAAGGAGCAAGTCCTCATTGTCTTTTAGCGCAACTCCTTGTTGGTTGGTGAGAACGCCCAGGTGACGGAAGGTACCGCGCTCAGGTTCAATACCAAATGGTGGGGGGAAGGTGGGGGAGCCGACCTGTAAAACTGTTGTCTTGGAGGTGTTGACCATGGCGTAGGACGCCTTGGTGTACCTCTCAATGGTCACAGCAGCGAGGGCAACATCCCCAGGGCAGCCAAAGGAAATGACAGTGTCATCTGAAAATGCCATGGTGCGTGTGGGGGCTTTACCTGGGACCAGCATCCTTGTTAGCTTGTCCTGTAAGGAGGCCAAGAGGGGGTCAAGGGTGATGTTAAAAAGGATAGGGCTCAGGGGATCCCCTTGCCGGAGACCTTGTCCAACTGGTACTGCCACTTTAAAACCCGATGGCGCCAGGACTCTGGTGTGGAGCTGGTCATAAAGCGCTGATATCCAGCGCCTAGCTGCGGGTGGGAGATGGAAGCGGGCCAGGGAAGCATCGATATACTTCCAGGCTACCCGATCATATGCTTTCTCTATATCCAGGAGAGCCACAAAGCCATTCACCTTACGAGAATTAGCAGTCAAAGTCACGTGAAGGTCATTATAGTTGTCCCATAATGACCTCCCCGGAATAAAACCGTGCTGGGATGGGGAGAGGCGAGGTGACACCCATTTGGTGATGCGGTTGGCCAGAAGCTTCGTGAAGAGCTTGTGGTCTGTGTTGATCAAAGCTATGGGGCGCCAGTTCGCCAGGTTCTCACGGTCTGACTTCTTGTGAATGAGGGTCGTGATTGAGCCTCTGGAGTCGGGGAGGACCTCGCCATTCACCAAGAGTGCAGCGAAGAGGTCGCGGAGGGTTCTGGCTATCACTGCAGGTTCCAGAAGGTACACCTCAAAGGGTATTCCGTCCTGGCCTAGGGCTTTAAGCCTTGGGGATTTCAGAAGGGTTTCCATCACCTCCTGGATGGAAATAGGCGCCAGTAGAGCCTCATCAGCCCGTGGGTCAATGGGCGGCTCTGGAGCCCGCCACAGGAAGTCTTGGATGTCCGATGGGTCCACCTGGGTGGCATGGAAGAGGCTGGAGTAGAAGCGGTGTAGTTCCTGCGTGATTTCCTCCTTATCTGAAGTGGTTGTAGTGCCAATCTTCAGTGCAGTAATATCCTGCGCTGTTGACCGGGCTTTCTGTTTCTGAAAGAAGAAGTGGGTGGGGCGTTCCCATTGAGCATAGTAATGAGATGTTGTAAAGTTTGCTGCCCGTTCTTCCCGCAGTGTGAGCTCCAAGAGGAGTGCTTCCTGCGCCGCTTCCCAGTCTTCCAACCATCTGGGAGAGGGCAAAGGCTGGCAGTTTCGCTTTAGATGTCTGATTCTGGCTTCCGCCCTTTTGACTCTGGCGCGAGCTGCAGTCATCTGGGCTTTGGCACAGTTGTAAGCAACGCGGGTAATGCCCTCCTTGGTCACCGCCCATCTAGCCTTGTGGTCAAGCAGGTGGGGTGGGTGAGGTGAGAGTCTCCCGGATGGTCATAGACAGCTTCTCCTTAGTGAAGGGGTTGTTGAGAAGAGCTGGGGCAACCCTAAGCCAGAACCTATGCGACGGTCTAAGTGTGGTGGTGAGGACAACGGTGAGTGACCTGTGATCACTTAGATGGTTGTCACTAGAGATGGAAGAGGAGACACGGCCAATTAGCAGGGGGCCAATCAGTGCCATATCTATGCGTGACGCTGACTGGAAAGCTCCTCCATCATACTGGATCCTAGTCATGCAACCTAGGCCAGATGCGGAGGGTGGAAGCGCATCTATAAAGCCACTCAGGCGAAGAAAATCCTGGAGGCGACTTGATCCAGGGCGTTCCAGTGCTGCAAGGGGGTAAGAGTCACGGACGCGACTTATGGTTGTGTTGAAATCTCCTAAGAGGACTGTATTCCGTGGGAGATTGAGTTAACGAGCTCTTCCGAGAGCTGATTTTGCTCCTGACCTGCATTAGGCAGGTAGATGCTTGCAGCGAAGAAGGAAAAGTCAGGAGTGGTGAGTTTGGTTATTATGAGGCGGCCACCTAGATATTGTGAAAAAGAATGGGTTTTAACCCGGGGATTCAAAACAATAAGGGCGGCATGGTTTGTCCAGAAGGAGTTGCCTCCAAACTGTTCATTCCATGCAGATTTTTCGTGGGGGAGGATATGGGGCTCCTGGACAGCAGCGATGTCAATTTGTGCTGACCTAAAGTTTCTGAGGAGGCGGGCTCTCCGCTTAAAGTCCTGCAACCCATTTGCGTTGATGGAGTGCAGGGCCAGGGTGCTGCCATGGGGACTCATAGCTGTTCCCCTCCATGTCCTGGGGGGTTGCCAGCGCTTAAACCTGCTGCTGTGAGGCGGCTAGTTTTGAGTCCTTTAGCTTGACTATTAGCTGCAATCCGCGAGGAGCGTCAAGGGTTCTGAGGGGAAGGAGAGGGTGGGGGGCGGAGGACCCAGTAAGCCACCCTAGGATGCTGCCCCCGTTCCATTGCAGGGGAAGGACCTGAGGGTGCTCAATGGTGACCTCCGCGGTGTCCCCATTTGATGAGTCTGAGTCCATATTCACTTCCTCCGACACTGCAAAGGATCCGCGTGAAATGGACTGTGGGGTTGGGATAGGACTCTTTGAGGTGGCACTTCTACCGCAGGCCACGGGTTACCAGTCCATGCTGGTGGGCATAGCTCCATTGAGAGCTGAGGGTTGATGCGATAAATCGCTGGTGGAGGTTGGTGGGGGTGCCGCGGAGCCCTGAGTGGGGTGGCTGATGAGGGGCACCCTGTGGGAGATGCCTTGCGCTGAGAGAGAGGGGAGTTGACTCTGGAGATTGGAGGGGGTGCCCACTGGAAGGGGGCATGAGAGCGCGAAGGTATCCCATACCAATAGTGGGGTTAGTTGTTTCAACTGCTAGGCGTAAGGCCTCAGGGGACAGGTCTTGAATGGGAACCCATTGTGTGGTTTGTAGAATTGCTGCTGCGGCCACGTGGGATCGTTTTTTGCCTGGTTTAGGCCCCTGGGTGGTGGTTAAGAGGGCTTGTTTTCGAGCTGTGCAGCCACTATACAAGTGTCCAAGGGCGTTACACCATGAACACTGGGGGCGCGCCTGATCAGGGTCAACAAAAAAGATCTCAGGGCATGCTCCAACTACCGCCACACGAGGAATAACCTCAATGTTGCGGTTACAGTGGGGGAGGGGATGAACGACGCCCTACCAGTGCGAGCTCTTTGAGTGGGAGCATAGTAAGAGGGGACGCTAAAGTCCACTGAAAGAACAGACCCAAACTCCACTTAACCAAGATGGAGTGTCAGTTTAAGAGACTCAGGATCAACAGTCGTTGGTAGGTTGGAAAAAGTAACCCATGAAATTTTCTCCAGGTGAGAGCGTGTGCAGGAGATGTGAAGAGATCCGTGTGGAATAATGACCTGAGGGTGGCAGCATGGTCAGCAAGGGGTAGCTTCAGTGAAGCCCACATCGATGTAGTGGCCCTTCACTGATTCATGGATGGTGGTGTTAATTGGGAATGTCTCTCGCAATCGCTGCAAAGTATGAGAAGTAATCCTCTGTATAGAATTCAACAGGGTTATGCCCATAATAAAGGCGAATTGCGTGAGAGGGTTGAGCGAGGTAGAGCTTTTTGCGCTCTAGTTTCGGCCTATTTCTTCTTAACATCAGCAATAAACGCCACTTCGCGGGGATCAGCTTTGGGTAGCGTTGGTGCCAGAGGTTTTTTCACGCCCAGTGGCTCCTTTGGTACGTTTGTGTTTGCTTTGGGCTGCAATTGTGGGTTGAGTGTGAGCTGGTGGTTTGGACAAGTTTGCGGAGTTCCCTTGTTGCTGGAATGTTACAGCAGTTGCTAGCGTAATATTAAATTGAGGGGCGGTTTGTTGGGCCTCTCTAAATTGGGGAGGCTCATCCAGATTAGAATTAACTCCAGCCATTTGGGAGGAGGGAGATGTTTCATCACCATCCCAAACTATTTGGGTAAATTCAGCCCGAGTATTTGCTGTGATTTTGTGGGCAAAACTCACTGGATGATTGGTGAATTGGCTGTTTTCAGCATATGGAGATAATTGCCGACTTGAGAAGTGCCGATTATGGGGTTTAAATGGGACGGGTGAGAATGGAACTGGTGTGAAGTTCCAAAATCTGAACCATTCAAATCCCCATTGGGAAGAGTAGATTGTCCCAATTTGGTGCTTAGTGAACCAGAATGTGCGGCTAATCCAACCTTACATCTGAGGTTTGGGGGCCAGGTGATTGTTGGGACTTTCTAAATTGGGGAGGCCCATCCAGATTGGAATTAACTCCAGCCAATTGGGAGGAGGGCGATGTTTCATCACCATCCCAATCTATTTGGGTAAATTCAGCCCAAATATTTGCTTTGATTTCATGGGCAAAACTCATTGGCTGATTGGTAAATTGGTCGTTTTCAGCATATGGAGATAAAGTGCTGACTTGAGAAGTGCCAATTATGGGGTTTAAATGGGACGGATGAGATTGGAACTGGTGTGAAGTTCCAAAATCCGAACCATTTGAATCCTCATTGGGAAGAGTAGATTGTCCCAATTTGGTGCTTAGTGAACCAGAATGTGCGGCTAATCCAACCTTACATCTGAGGGGTTTGGGGGCCAGGTAGCTGGGTATCGCCCTCATGGAGGGAGCCAGAAACACGGCGTCAGCAATAATAGATGGGGCTGAATTTGCTGACACAATGGGGGAGGTGAATGCCTGGATGGGCTGAGTTGCATCCAACTGAGCAGACGCCATTAAAACAGCGTGGGTGATGGCCTCCTTGGTTGGAGGGGGCCCAG
This sequence comes from Massospora cicadina, assembly GCA_022478985.1. Taxonomy (NCBI): domain Eukaryota; kingdom Fungi; phylum Entomophthoromycota; class Entomophthoromycetes; order Entomophthorales; family Entomophthoraceae; genus Massospora; species Massospora cicadina. The sequence continues at coordinate 129,067 of JAKSZP010005416.1, read as the reverse complement.
CGGGTTGGTGGGAGGCAGCGCACACAGAGCTGTTAGGCGTGCAGGTTGCAGAAGTGCGATCAGGTGAACTGGCACTAGTTGAAGTAGCTCCAGGTTGGGGGTGGTGCCTGCTTTCATGGCTGCTGCTTGAGAGCGGGTGATTCTGGTTGACCCTGAGGTGGGTAACCGAGGGTTGCTTCATTTGGGGTGGTGCTGGCTCGTTTGGCATAGCCTGCGGGTTCTTTTGCGGGGTTTCCCGCCATATTTGCTAATAGTTTTCGTAAATCTCTTTAGTGGAGCTAAATTTCAGGCTGAATTGTTTTTGAAAAGTGATGCTTAGCAGAAAGAGATTTAATTTTGGAGAAGGCTTAAAACAAAGTAGTTTACAAATTCTTAGTTTATTTTGGAGGGGTCACAAATTGGAAATGGCAAATGTGGCAATGCTAAACTTCAGATAAAATATCAATTGGGCTCTATCACTACTAAAGGAACTAGAACTTCGCCTTTAAAACAGGTTTTTCAACGCTGGAAAAATAACTGAGACTAGAGGAACTGAATAATTATATCTAAAATATCTACCTGTCCTTTATACAATATATCTTGAGGCATACAGTCTTCAAACAAGAATACTTAATCATGTACTTTTATACCTGCAAAAATCCTGCCCTATTGCAATTCTGATTGCAATAGCAAATGTTGTCAGAGCTGATAATATGATATTTGTTCTGTTGGCCAAATACCCATATGGAAATTATGGTGTAACGACTAATGCTTAAGTGGCCCACTCACTCATGAGGTGCTAGCGAAAGGGGTAAGCCACTTTAAAAAATCATTTATTTGTTTACAGGGTGCATCATCAGGAAAATTGGAGAGTTTTGTTCTTTGATTCATGAGACCATACATTATGGTTCTAAGTGTGTCCAAACTTGTTAATCCTTGCGAATTAAACATAAGGAGTGCTATTCTTTACTAATCAGAGCTTTTATAACCTCTGCCAACAATAGAAAAGCTAAATCAAAACCTTTGGAAATAGGATTTTTTGTTTGGAATGATAGAACCAGATAAAAACAACAAAAACATAAGCAGTGAAAAAGTTATTGTATAGTTAATTATGAAGAAGGTATATAGTTTTTAAAGGATTTGGAATACATAAAATTAGGTCTTGACTTTTAATAAAACAGCTCCTCTAAAGAAAATTTTAGTTTTTAGGCTTGTTTCAGTGCCATTAGAGTCCAATTCATTGATCTTTTGGGATACTGTGGTTTTTTGCAGATTAAATTGTGGAGCTCTGGCCTGCTTGTAAATGCATTGCTGCAGCTCTGCGTTCAATAATGCACTTTTGTATTTTTGACACTTATGGCTCTTGTGACTTCATGGGTACATTTGGTGTCTCATTCAATGGATTTTGCAAAGTTAATCAACTTCCTGTTTTGGTAATACTTGCATGGCTTAGCTTTATAAAAACTTGCAAACTCTATGGATGGGGTTTTGGTAATTCCTCAATCATTGGCAGTTGAAATAACAGGTATAAAAGGTATTATTTTGAGGCATCATCTGTGATTATTTTGCACACAATCTTATGGACTGGTATATATTCTGTGCATCCTCTGACGTCATGGTGACCAACTTTATATTTATTTTTGTGATCAGGGGTAATAAAGGTTTCTATTATTAGAAATTTTAGACTTGTCAAAGCCTATAAAAGGAGCTTTAGATTAATCTAGATTTTTGATTGATGTATAAGTTAATTAGGACTCATTTGTTGTTTAGAACAACTATAATTTTATTACCAATAATAGTTATATTGGAATGTAATTTCAGGAGGTAAACTATGATAGGTCTTAGAATCAACCCCTACAGTTTAAAAACTTACTCAACACTACCCCATTCTGTTAATAATATAGTGGGTTTACTTTTATGTGTTGATTTGAACCACTTTTTTAAATAATCATGCAATTCAGTATCAGCTTGGACATACTTGGCCCTTAACAAGCTGTTGCAATTTAGGTTTGACCAATCATAGGACATTGAGTTAAGCAATATACCCCTAACGCCCTATAGACTCACTTTTATACTCATCCCCATTATCTGTATTTTGCATCAGAAAAATACTCATTGGCATGCGATCAGATATTACACTAGCATCAACTCGCCCAAGAACTAGCCTTAATTTCACTATATGATCTTGACTTCTGGTGGAATGATCTCTATACACTTGTCAACTGAATGCTCAGTTCTTTAAACTAGTTCCATTCTCATCAATTGAGTTTTACCTGAATGATTCAGCCATTATGTCTCAAAATTCCATGTCAATTAATACCTTAAGGATGTAACCAACATTAATCAGACAATTATTAAGTTGTTCCTGATGTTGTGCAGACAAACTTCAAGTTGTGCATGACATTTGATAGATGACCATCAAATTTTAGATAAATTTATCCACCGCTTATTAGCATACCACAAGTGGGAAATGCTATAAGATTTAGTGGTTGTAGGGGAAGGATAACTCACTAAAGGCAAGGGTATAAATTGGAAAGACCCTGGTATAAAAATAGTGATTAACGCGGAAATACAAATCATAGTAACTACTTCTTCCCAAAAAATTCTGGTTTCAAGCTGCCATATCCCCAATGCTGTAAGTACTCAACGAGACTACAGCCTATTTGAAGCATTTAGTTAATAAAGGCCTAATTCTTTCCCAGCTTTTCATTTAATTTTTGAAGTATACTGCCTTCATAAAGTTATTTGTTTGTGTACTAAATAGACCTGTGTTAATCTTTCCCTGCTGTAGTCCAAATTACAACATTTGGTTCTCACTACAGGGAATACTATTGACGTGACTACCAACCAAGGAGAAGACAATTTGATTATAATATGCTACAAGAAGCATAGCTTTTTAAAAGAGACACTTAATCACACTTGGGCCTATGAGGATGTCAAGGAACCCATGGCTAGACCTTGTGGTGCAATGATAAGAGAAGCGAGGATCCAAGTAATAGAGGAGAGCTGTAGAAGGGATCAGAGAGGCATTTGACAGTCCTAAATTACGAAACTAAAGCTAGTTACTGATTTTGCCTATGATGCTGCCTTGTATCTCCCATATACAGACTATAGATAGGCAGGAGAACAAAGATTATAATACGAATACACAAAGCCTTAAAGGATGCTTAGTATCCATTTTACCTGATACTAGAGCAGCTTCAGAGACATGTACTCAGAATTACTCAAATAGCCATTGAAGAAGAATATGATTGCAATGAGGCGCTAGTTTAGGTTACCCATCAAGAACTCAAAGGACTTAATAGCCTAAAAACACTCCAACCCTAATCCCTCAATTCTTATAGTGGAAAAAGCGAGTACCCAAGGAAGAAATAAAAAGTGGATATGGCTACTTTGCTTAGCCTTGGGAAATTCAGTACTTTACAACAGCATTCCTAATCTCACTGGGATAGGAATTCTAATTGGAAGGAACCCGTTAAAAATTCAAGTAAACCTCATAATTTAAATCGCCAATTAAAATGGTGAACAAAGCTGTCAAAGCGTCCCAGAGGAAGGGATATAGTGATCGTGATAACCATAATTGCCATCTCTTGCCATGATTCAGTGTAGGGCAGTAATTTATACAGTTGATCATGATTTTTGGAAGACAAGTAACCTCAAACACATATGGAAGAGTCAATCAATAATATAAAGTTGCCTCTAATGCATATATGCTCAAGGATCACTCCAAATGGAGCATCATCAACATAATACATGCTAAAATATTAAAGCGATACCAAAAGAGCATTATGACACCAACTCCCATCAATCACTAAGCCTACTGATAGCTGTAGCCAATTTGGTGATCCCCTCTATTTAGTCAATTGGGAGGAATGTTGCAATTTGGGTTTCTCAACCATAGGATATTGACTTTAGCCATATTACCCCTAACGCCCTATAGACTTCACATTTACCCTCATCACAATTATATGCATCCCATGGCATATCTATCCCCATCAGCCCACCATCAGATAGTTTGCTAGAATTTTCTCCAGCCAGAATTCAAGCATTTAATTCACTATATGATCATGACTTACAGTGGACTAATCCCTATCTGCTGTTCAACTATATGTCCATTTTCCCAAACTAGTTCCATTCTACTATATGAGTAATACCAAAATAAATTAAGAAAAGATTCTATTATCCCTGTCAATCAATACTTATAATGCCCCATAGACCTCACTAATACATTTTTACTAAGCTTCTACGTTCCCTGGAAGTGTGATTCTTATTAGCACAAAAACAGATAACTTGCTAACTCTTCCTTCATGAATTTAAGTGTCAAATAATTCACCATATGATAATGGCTTCCAATGGATCAATCCCTATCCACTAATCAACCTAATGTTCTTTAAACTAAGTCAGGTTTTTCCCATCAATTAAATTTGCTAGAACGCTTTCATGCAAATCTGTACCAAATTCTATCTTTAAAAAAGACTTTAAGATTCTGCCTGACGTTGGACAGACAAATACCAAGACGTACTAAATGTTGGAAAGACTACCACCAAGATTTGCTCAATGTTGGCCAGATGACCATCAAGTTTTAGATGCGTTTATTCACAGTCTATTAACAAACTATAAAGAGTAATATTAGATTGGGGGGCTGAAGGGAAGGCTAAATCACTAGAGGCAAAGTTACAAATTGATATTGCTTGGTATAAAATAGGGGCTATTGCAACAATGCAAATCCTGGTATCTATTTTTTAAGGAATGCTTGTTACCATTACGCTGGATTCCCAACACTTTAAGTACTTAATAGGTCACATTGTTTTTTAGGTTTTTTTTAATCTAAATTCCACAATGGTTTACAGTTATTTTTAGTCATACTGTCTCATACTGTTAATCCTTTTAAGTGCCAATTACCTGTTCAATCTTGCCCTGTTGCAGTCCCAAATTCAAGACCAGCATTATTCATAGTAAGGGGAGGATACCCCGGTGGTAGAATAGGGACCTCTACCACTGCCTTCCCAAGTTTGATTCTGGTATAGGACCTTTGGGTGGAGGATGATTATGACTGTGTTAAAATTGTGCACCAATTCTATGAATTGAGATAGCAAATAGCAAAGGCGGTCCATGGAGTTCCTGACTTATCATATGCCATGTATGGAGGTTTTCCGGATTTTATCCTCCTTTCCCATTCATTTGATTTCCCAATAATTGGTGCAGTATCATCCCCAGCTCGTCCCACATCAAATAAAATAAAAGCATTATTCATTGTGTATTTTAAACTTATAAGGAACAGCCATCTTATCATCTCTTTGACTTTTGAAATCTCTTCCTTATTTTGTCATTTTTAAGCAAGTAATTGTGTCATCATTAGACATATGAAATAAAGTCTAATACTTATCATTATGCTTTTAATTTTACAGAATCTTAGCTATGAGAAAAATTGTATATACTTGAGACTGTTCTAGCTTTAATTTAATATACAATTTAATATAAAATAAGAAAATCAGTGTTTAGCATGTCAAGAAAAATTTATCTCTATTTTGGATGCACGTCACTCATATAAGCAGCCTTTGACCATATTTTCAGCGCCACACTGAAAAGAACAGAACAGGCATCAGCATTACTACTAGATTTTAGAAGCTGTTGCGTTTGATTAAATGTTTGAGCATGCTAGCAGCCCTTGGGGTCCCCCCACGTATAATTGTAGTTAAAATAATGCTAAATATAAAAATAATGAACCATTTCCAAAGCCAAAATAAAGAAGGTGTGGATTATCGATCAAACCTAATAAAAAATTTTCTAGTGAAATTTTGTTCTTTGACATGATAGTAAGCCATTTCAGAATTTATTTTATATTAAAATATAGAGAATTGAATAACTCAAATAACCTTAAATGTGCAGGTTGATGGTTATTGTCACTAAAGTTTAGGGTAAGAGCTTAGTAAAGTTCACATGTATTGGAACAGCCAACACTATTATCAAATGATTAATTTTTGAAATTGAATTTTTACTTAGGATTTTGAATATTTGATCAGGGAAACAAATCTCCAAATAATACATCGGCAATCTAAATATGTGTTGAAACATATAAAGCTTATTATATACCATTTTTGTTTAACCCTTGCTAGTGCAAACATTTGACTGTAAACTAATATTACCTGAGGTTATCCAGGCATTAAATTTTAAAACTAAGGGTGCACTGAGTAAAATTCAATTAGTTAAAGATAGATTAGCCTTTGTAGCGCCTACCTAAATTATTCTCCTAAAATTAGAATTGAGCCTGGTTTTAAGCACATAATATTCTTCTGATTCTGTAATTATGATTGGTTTAAGCTTAAAGCAGGTGATAAATGTGATATTTCAGACAGAGAGGGCTTCTGCTTACCATCTTTCATCTTGAGTATGCCCTAGGTCATGGATTTTGAAAGAGACTAAAGCGCTGTTTGATTAGAGCCCTCTTTGTTTGAAAGGATGCAAGGTTCTACCCATCTTGGTTATGGGGTTCAAAACCTTACAGGTATCTTAGAAAATTAACCTGTTACATTTTTATGATCGTTACTCACACTAAAATAGGAATTATCCAGACTTACAATTAAGTATGATTTGAGAGATAGTTCATGATTTTTAGTATACTTTAAACTTTTATAGTTACCCTATGATATGCGTTAGCTTATTTTATACTGTTTGTCAATATTAAATTCTAATCTTTTTTAAGTTATTTGCGTCATTATTTTCCTACTATAAACTTGAAAAGTATCAGTTTTTTTGTGAACTGAAATACTAAACTTTTATTTAGTATCTGTCAAGTCATTGTAATTTTTTAGATGTGTTGACAACTTTTTCATTTAGTGTCTCAATAAACATACTACCTTAAAATACTGTTTATATAAAGTCTTGTGATAATGAGAACCCCCAAGCTTCTAAGATTTAGTATTGTATTATAACATATATCATCTCATTAAACTCTCTTTATTTTGACTCTCTTTTATAGTATTATAGCATTATATAATTTATTTTATATTAGAATTATTGGTTTTTAGATCCTTTAAGATGTACATCTTAGAGCACAAAACTCTTACATAAAGATTTTATATGGTAGCCATAATGCTCCTCTGAGACTATTAAGTTAAAGTTAGTTTTCTTTGACTACCTGTTCCAATATGCATTGCAGAAGGACAGAAAAAAATCAAAGTGTGCAGTGTTATTTAGAAGCTACTTATTACTAAAAAACACAATTAACAAAAAGCAAATAAATGTTAACATCCTAGTATATTTGGAAAAAAAGTACCTTCAATAATTTTATAATAGTAAAATAAATCATTTAATATCTTTAAAAATTTTGTTATGTGTATCCCAAATAAATAGACAACAAGATCTAATTACTTTATTAAAGTTTGAGTAACTTGATGTTGTTTTTTAATAATGTTTTTATTATAATTCATTGATTATTTGTTTTTACTTTTTAAATTTAGATAAAATTTTTTCTATTTTAATAACTTATAGCTTTCTTTTTGGATTATTAAAACTCCATGTCACATCTAGTACTAAAAAAAACTCCATGTCACCATATATAAGGGCTAAATTTAGACTACTGAAACAACAACTAAATGTAAATTTTAAATAACTAAAGAAACTCTGGTGCTTAAAAAGATGTATAGCCTGATTAATATTTAAATATTATAAACTTTAAGTTACAATTATATTAGGAACCTTAATATACATTTCACCTTACCATCTAGTACTAAAAAAATATACATTTCATCTTGGAGCTGACAAACTTGCAAGTGGTTTTTAAACGTAAAGGACAAAAGAAGAATGGAAGATGATAATAAGAAAAGCATCCATATCAGAAGCTGATGTTGACTTAAAAGACAAATGGACTTTAGGAATTTCTAGAAACAGGCTAAATCTTAACTAAAAAGTAAAATCCTTCAGATGAAAATCAAGTGTGATAAATTTTGACATTGTACAAAAGTTAAATAGTCTAAGGCAAATCTCTGATCAGATAAAACTAGGTGCAAAGCCTTTCAGGTTCAAAACATGGTACAACTTTTTGATAAGAATCTTGTAACAATCATAGAAAAATGAATAAAAATATCCCTAATTTAAGAAAAAAAACTTGTATAAAAAGTTGTTTTAGACTATATAGCTAAAATTCTATTGCTTTTAGTGCTATTAAAAGGTTGTTAATCCAATATGTCATGTAGCAAGGCCACCATTAAAATTGCTAAAATAAGGATTCAGCCCAGTTATACACAACTAGCCAATTTTAGAACATAAAAATTTGTAATATGCTTTTAAAATCTATGGGCCGTCTTTTTTTTGTAAGGATGGAAAATATAGTCACCTTTACTAAATATTAAAGAAGCTATGTGAGGAGCTATGAGAATCTGTAAGATTCAATAAATAATAAAAAAATGTAACCAAGTTTGTTTTATAAGGTTTCAGCCCAACCATAATCTCAAACAATAAAAAAGTGCGCAAATTTTTACTAAATTTTAGATTTGTTAATCTAGTCACATTTAAAGCTGTATTAATATGTATTCTCTACCCATATAATTAGATAATTACTAAATTTTACAATGGTTACTAAAAAATTAGAGATCATGAAATCTAAAGTTATATCTGACTTTAGTAAAAGATAGCTCTTTTTAGAAGAAAAAACTATATTTTGGATAGCACATACCTTGCTTAATGCTTATATTATAATTTCCCTATAAAAGAATGTATGGACACCTAAAGTTACTAATTTTCTGTACCACTAAAGTTATATTAAAACAGTTTAAAAAAGCAATTTGATTAAAAAATTAACTATCAAGGCTATTAACATGATATAGACTGTAATCTGGATAATTACTTAGAGACTAAGTAGCATAGTGCTATGCTAATTTTATCCCTTAAAAATGCCAAAAATTGACAGTAAAGTCGTCAAAATAAAGTTTTTACCGCACATCATGTTAATACCAAAAGTCTATAATAGAACTCTAAAATATTAAATGGTAAGACAACATTATGCTTTGTTAGTCCAAATCCTATAGCTAAAACTTCTGTCTAATCAATTTAGTTAATTAAAATATTTTTTAAAAACCACCTTAAGTCATTGTTAATGATAATTATGTAGTTACCCACTCTTACCAGCCAGTTTAAATTTAAAAGACTAAGAAAGGGCCAAATATTCACGCCTAACAAATCTTGGTTTTTTCACTATATCAAATTTATTAAATTTATGTTTTCTTTCAAGTGTTTATTGTAATAATGAATCTTGACACACTATTTTCTTGATTCCTTACACTAGTCAACAGTTATTTAAAAAACAATTAATACAATCACTATGTACTCAGAAACTAAACACAGGCTAGTAGCATTTTGCCTAAGTAACTATAATGAAATTTTATAAAGTAGATTAAGGTATCGCTTTTCTTTTAGAGCTTATGGGTACTGTCTCCACACTTTTTAATAAAGTCACAGATAGAATCAATTATTTATAAACAAATGTTATTAGAAGATGTAACAGCACAAACAGTTAAGGAGCATACATTTCTTACCCCTATAGTCTAGGCACATTATAATAAGAGCTCTAGAGTTTGTATTATTGGATTCTTATTACAATTTATAATAAGGAAATTTTAATCCAGATACTTTCCCATTTCTATTATAAACCTTGATTTTGTTAAATTTTATTATTATATGATTTAGAAGGTAGAAATTATAAGGACAGTTAGCTATTTTAATATATATTTTTTATAAATTTACCCTTTTTTCAAAATTACTGCTGAAAGAACATTCCATATAAATCTACTCAGAATATCAGGAGAATTAATTATAATTTTACTTTAAAATCTAAAATTTTTAAGTGCTATCAAGTTATTAAGTTTTATTAGACTGAACTGAAAATGGCGAATCATGAGTGGTAAAAATAATTATCTAACACTGAAAGTAATTTCAAACTAGAGCCTTATAGTTAACTGAGTTAATATGTAAGGGAAACCTAACTGATGGAAGCCAAAATATTGGCCGAAAATTATTTTGATAGGTTCCAAATGGAATTGATTAGCCAAACAACATGGCCTGCAAGGTTACAACTTTTTTCTGATAAATGTTTTTATTTTAATAAATTAAAACAGATGTAACAATCAAGAGGGCAACATTAAGATATATCAATTAAAGTAGGTAAATAAAAACAAAACATAAGTTTAAATGAAATTAGTTTTACTTGTAAAAAGTAGAGGTCAATTTCAAGGATACAATTTTTATAAACTACATCAATATTAGGATCAGATTCTAAGGTGTCATTAAAGCACAAAACTTTTAACAGCACCAAAAAATAAAGATTTTTCAGATACCCATTGCATGTAAGTCTATATTTAGTGATTTTTATAATTTATAATCTCATCTTACTAAACCATTGTCTTTTATCATATCTATGTTGTTGCTTGATTTAGGCCTAAATTTAAGAAACATCATGACATTATTTTCTTCCTTTTAGGGGGATTCTATTGTGTGAGAGGGAATGACTAAACGATCAGGTTGGAGGAAAGGACTTGCGTGCTGCTTAGAATTTGATGCTTAAAAGTGAACAAAAAAATGTGCTCTTGACTGTAGAACCTAAGTACAAGGAATCTTTCAGAAATTAGGAGGGGTGGTGTCAGTGCAGGAACAGCAAGCGCACCAGCCCTACACAATGTGGGGAGAGAAACATATAAAGCCACATCATTTCTATTTCAACTTGCAATTGAGGAGCTGAAGCCTCTATTTTGTTATCTTTGTTACCTTTTGGTTAGGTCCTTATACATTAAGGGCAACATATTTTAGAAGGTCCGTGTAAGTGGCAACCAGAGTGGATGAGGGATCAACTCAGATAGTAAGTTAATTGCCTGTGGAATTTAATAATTTTTGAAGCTGAGAAATAATAGACCTTCAGATGATCTTAACTTGGCAGATTGAGCTTTAAATGTATCCAGGTAAGAGTATAGTGGGTGTTCCCATTGCAACAAGGTGAGAATTTTATGAAGTGCCTCAGGATCTCACAGAGTAAAGCTAAAAAGATCCTGAACTGCCTCCACCACATTAGCCAATATACTACCATGACCTGTGAGAATCTTTGAAACTGGGTTTGCATTAGAAATGGTACAAAAGCTGCAAGTCAGCTAGCTTATGAAAGATTTTTGAGCCATCTAGCCTTCCCTGCTAACACCTGAAATGTTGTGACCACCCTGACCCACATCTTGTCTAGAACCATGAGGGTAAAAAAATCAAACCAGGGGATTTTGTGGAAGATGGAGCCAGAACAAACAAACCAGTTATGTGGAGATGCTAGCAAATGAACGGGCTTTACACAAGATGATGTAAGTTAAAATATCTCAACAGCAGCCACAATATTGGCTAAAATAATGATTAATCTTAAATGGCTTTACTTATACAAATATAATGGCATGAAAGCTTTTTAATCTCCTGATTGATTTTATCATTCAAATAAATTAAAACAGATGTTTAAGCAAGATGCTGACACTAAGAGACATTTATTTAAAAAGATAAATAAAAGAAACATCAGAAGCAAAAAGGTTTATTAAAATGGTTTATATTCTAAAAGTGATAAATTTAGGGATTCAACCCATATTACTATTTAGCATTTGGTTTAGTCCTAAGGTGTTGTCAAGGCACAAAATTATTATCAGTGCATAATAAGTTTTGGATTTTCCAAATGGCCACATTGTTTTAAACAATACTTAGCTAATACTATATTTCTGATAACATTTCAATTAAACATTGTATATAATTGTTTCTGTTTGGTCACCTCAGGTCCTCAGGTCAAAATATGGAACAAATTGTGACATAATCTTAATGAAACTTTATAAGATCTGTTTATTCTTTATTTTAACTTAGTTGAGAGCTTTAGGGCTATTAGGAAGTCAATAAATATTTCTTTTTTCATCTTTTCAAATCTGATTAATCTAGTCATTAAATGATAGTACTTGTATTTTTTGACTTTAAAATGACAAGTCCATTTTTTATTTTTTGTCATACATCAAAAACTCTTATATGGTTAACAGAATACCTGAAGGATTACTAAAAATTATTTGATAATCTATCTGTTAAGATAACTACCTGACCTTGGTTAGGAAAGATATTAACAGACAATAAACACATATGATGAAGGGCTTGCCTATAATTGAGGATTAATTTAAAAAAGTAAATGTAGTTTGTAAAATTAATATATTAGTTCAAGAAAACTACTTGTAACTAAGCGTTCATATAATGGCCCTTTTCTAACTATAAGATAAAAGATCAAAAAGTTGAGCTTATATAACTAGTAAGCTTAATTGAAATTATACAGAGGAGTGGTGGCATAGCGGGGTGGTTCCTACTCTATTCTGGGTCAGATTTTGATTAAACAGGTTTTAGAATAGCACAGGCTAAAAATGACTTGGAGTTGTGTATTTGTCTCAAGGTTGACCTGCCTCATTTACAATAAATGAAATTATAATAAAATTCTATCATATGCTAGATATTGATGCTCAATCATTTTAAGATCTTTACAATTTTCAGCCATTGTTTTTTTGGATTAGTGATTGGCAAAGTAACCACTTAAGTGATGAAAGATTTAAAATTATAACTTTATAAGGTCCTTTAAACTAGTATGCATGCTTAAAGGGCTTTGCAACCCCAGTTAACTTCCAAGAAACAATAACTCTTTTTTAGGTAAACGTAAGATATTTTGTTATAATTCAAGATAACCATATTAAAAAAGTTTAAGCAACTTAAAAAAATGTTTAACAAAGTTATTTGCTGTCCTATTAAGGCTACTATAAAGACCAGTACAAATGTGCAGCTCTTCAATGAAAAGCTGAAGTATTTTAAATGTTTTAAAGGATAATATAGATCACGCTCTCAACTTTAGAAACTATTTCTATTGAAAAATGAGAACCCTTTTGCATGAGTTATGTTCAGATCTTGTTAGTGGGTTAGTATTTTTGACAGACTTAATTCTTTCCCCAAATTACGCCACTCTAAAGCGATCTATTTATAAGTCTACCCACTTTGAATTGTCACAACTCATTTACTGATGTACTCAACGCCACCATTGCTGCCCCAATGTCTAGCAGCAGCAAAACTTTTGCAAGGGTTTTTCCCTATGGAGAATTCTCGCAGAAAGCATCAGCCAGTCCATAAAATCCTTTAAGTTAATTTGTTCATCCAAAAAACCTTTCTTTACACCTTGTTCAAGTCCAGATGACTTATTCCAACCCTAATGCCCTATCACGTCCCAGCACTTTTTTCCACCTCTCTGTTGATTATGGTTGCTTGTTCCCATATACCAACAAGGCAATCATCAAGCTTTCCTCTGGCGCCTTTTCACTGTGGGGCTTATTGACTTTTGCTTTCTAAGGGATACTTTGATATTGGGTATTCATCCAGGGATGACGCAGCTGTGGCCGCAGCAAAACTCTAAAATAAAAAAAACTCCCATCTCACAACTCTTAACAACCTTTTTATGAATACACCAATGATAATTTTTGCAAACCTACCGTCACATCTACTTCTCCAAATTTTGTGATGCGTCAATGTAAGGGCTTTTGACCTAAGGAAACTTTTCCCATCCTCCACTTCACCATAACTAACAATGTAGAGCTCTTTGATGCCTCTCCCATCGCTACTACCCTCAACCACACCACCCCTTTTTGCCCAGCAGAACCCTCTTACAGGCTCTCCTCTCTGCAGTGCCAGATCATTGTTTTGAGTTAAGGCCAACAATGGTCACCATGTTTGTCATCTACTTTGCCTTATACAACAACATAAAAACATGCCCCCTACTGCTGTTACCAGCTTCACCTTCATCTGTGAGGCCACAATGGCTCCTTTCAAATGGGGTGTTTTGCTCCCCCTACACCCCAACTCAAGTAAATTGCTTGGCCAGGGTAAAACTTATGCCCTTACCCAAATTCCAGCCAATATTACTAATCCAAAAATAAGCTATTTAAGCAGGGTATAGTCTGGCCTCTTTGTTGCAGCCCCACAACTTCCCATTGACCCTCATCGATTTCCCCTCTACTGGTACCATAATCTATATCAATTAGAACCCTTAACACTATTGAAGAGGCGACTGTTGAAAAACTGGTTAACATAAAAGAAACAAAGACTTTAATGAAAATTATTATTATTTAAATAAGACAAGCTGACCAGGGGTTGACATTACCAAAAGTGAGAAATAAAGAAACATTAACATGAAACCTGTTCAGGGTTAAATCTGTCAAAGAAAGTTTTTTCACCTCCAAATTGGGAACTTTTTTTCTGGTTATGTCATGGGTGAGAATTTCTAGTTTTAGACCTACTAATTACTAATAGCTTCCTTCAGCTGGCACCCTAATTAATGTGCAAAAGATGGGAATTGAACCTGCAACCTTCAGGTTGGTACCCATATGCCCTAACAACTTGCTTTTCACCCCTAATAGAAGTTATACTACTATAAATCATTAAAAAACGCTTATCTATATGCCGCGTAATTAGATTTTATTATATTAATTGATACTATGATCACTTACTATTAAACTTAAAATTAGGTAGAGATGTACTGCTGTAAATATATCATTATAAAAACACAAAAGCTGAGGCGATTTAGCATTGTAAATATACTGAATAAAGATTCTTGGTGGCCCACTTTTTTGGATTGGGCACCACTAGTGCTAAAGAAAAATAGGTTTAAAATAAAAACAAGAATTTGGAGGCAATGTGTATGATTTTGCACATTGCATTTTTTCAATGACCCCAATTTTGGGGGCCTCATAACAGGGTTTAATTAGAAATTATATATTATTTTGGTTACAAATACTAATTTGCATGATTAATACTTTTATCTAAATATCAAAGTGTTGTAGCTGGTTTGACCTACCATCAGTTTAGCGATAATTACTCTAAATAAGTCTTTGTTAACTATTATTATACATAGGGTTCAATCCATTAATATAATTTCTCAGCGCGCAGCCCACAACTTTATAGGAAGTCACCAAAGTTGTATCAGATTACTTTTGGTTCTTTGGTCTTGGAACATCATCTTATAATCATTATGGCGGATAAAATTCCACAACTCCACTGGCATAATTTCTGCTATAAAATTCAATCAGAACTTTCTTATATCCCTCAAACCAGCAAGAAATGATCATTAGGATGATTCCTAATGTTATTATGGCAATTCACCAGCATCTTATTTAAATCAAGCTGCTCATCACTATAATAAAATATCCTGAGCTCTTGTCTTTCACTCCCCAATCTTAGTTTTAGATAATTAATCTCCTAGTATATCACTTCTGTTTGCAGCTTAGTACACATAAAATGCACCAATAAGAACACTAGTGGTAGGGGCATATCTCAGTGGGACTCCAATGGTAAGGGATCCTTTTTTTATGTCACAGGAGAAATCCTCAGCAAAGAAGCCATTGTCAGACTTTTGCCATCCAGGCTTCAAGATAAGAATGTCTTGGGGCAAAATCAGCTGAAAGGGGGAAATGTCAGACATTTACAAGTCCTTAATAAAATGATTAGTCTAAATAAAAATAACGAATTTGTTAGTCAAAAAACTCTGGATGATACTTGGTGAAAACCTGCAATTTGGTGTAACATGAATTTCAAATATGTCACGGAAAATTTACCCAAGATCAAGCAATCAGATTACTCTGACCACAAAGTGGACCATGGGACGTCCATCAAATGGTACTCCCTTCACCCATGATCTATTCCATTCAAGCACCCATGTGGGGATCATCCCTATTTATAGGCTTGGCGGGGGTTTCTCAAGGTGCATTAATTTTAACAAATGGGTTTGGCTGAAATTTTCAAGTTGTTACCCCATGTGTACGTCTTACCAAAAATAATTCTTATTCCATCATTCAGCCAAAGTGAAGCAAGTTTTCTGAGCTTTGATACGCTAAAACCACATATTACCTAGTTTTGAAATTTACCAAGCTTTCTGAATGTTAAGCCTCAACATTTTAAATTATATTATTGATTTATTAAATTTATACTCTTTTACCCCTGGATGGCGTATAATAGAATTCCATAATAACGAAAACTTCTTTTTGAGCTATTTATATTAGTTATTTTCATATAGATGATGAGACAAGCACCTCACTTATGTTGTTGGATTTGGGGCAAGAAAGCAATATTGGGCCTTTTACAGCCATAAATCTAACAAGTGGTGCTCACTACAGGGGCATCTGTACACTACAAAAAATGTAGAAAAGTATGGAGGCTGTTGGGGGTTTTAACCCTTATAGCCTTTTCGCTGATCATAACCCTAAGCTAGCTATTATGGAACAACAGCTAGCCAGTGCTTAGTCTCGCCTTAGAAAGCTCGAGCAGCACTCATTACAATTTTATGTTATAAGAAAACCCCTCTTTGAGACAAGTTCAGACTGGTGAGAACAGTATTGACTCCTTACTTTATGTTTATGAATCTGCAAAAGAATGAGCCACTGACCGGTAAAAAATCCAGTAAAGTCTCCCTTGCTTGAATCAAATAGCCCGAGAAAGAATGGTCCCCACCATTGCCAACCACAGCACTTGGTCAGATTCAAAGCAAGCACTGCTTGACAAATTTGGTTCTAAACAAAGTTTGCAGCGACAAAAACACGCCTTTATGAGATTTATTTTAAAAGAGGGAGAATTGATCACCTCTTTTATTAAGCTCTTATAAATTACAGCTCATTCTTTGTAGCTTGCCCAAATGATCCTCTTAATGATGCAATTGCGGCTATCTTTGCAATTTGGTATCTCATTCCTCAGTTGCGATGCATCTCTCTTTTGTAAAGCGCACTTTCAAGTTGTACAGGATATTAAGGAGGCTTTATTATTGTTTGAAAATATCTATGAGCTTGACCCTACACAAGAAGCTATGAACTAAGCATCTACGCCAATCAATTTTGCATCTACTATGACACTGCCTGTCTGGAAACCTGCTTCTTTGGAGTTGCCATTAAAAAATACTTCTTCTTCTCATAAAGATTGTCAGATGGTAATGACTGTGATGGGGCAGGGCTCCCATCGTCTTCAGTTCAAAACACTCAGTTGATAAAAGCAGTCAACCCTTTGCCTTGCCCATCCTCTTATTCAGAGAAGCCATCCCAAATGGTTTCAAAGCCTTCTCATCAGCCTAAACCTTTCTCTGGTCCCAATTGCTTCCACTATCAATGAGTTAAATGACCAAGTCACAAATGCTAAAAAGCCTGTTTTGCAGAAGCACCTAGCCACTGAATGACCCAAAATTATTGAAATTAAAGCATCCACTCTACGGTGCTATCTCCCTCAACTTCTCATTTAGCTAACTCTAGTCTGAGACCTGTCTCCATGAGTCAGCATAAACCTCCTGCTTTTTAGGTCAAAATTCAAGCTGTGATCTTAACAACGCCTCCTCAAAAAGTTAATGAGGTAGAGGATCATCCCCAGGACTTATTATCCCATAAGGGAAGTTCTGAAACTACCCCACCTTCTATGGGCTCCCTAACCTGCACTGATAACCCCTCTGATGACGAGTCTGAAGGGGGTGATAAAGATGTTGGTTATTATGTTTTAGGAGCCCCAGGTGAAGTGGAGGTACCTGAATAATTGAACCTATAGAGAGTGAATTGAGATAAGGTCCCTCATCAAATCTATCTTCAGCAAGTGATAAGGGTCTCGAAATTATTGACACTGCCAGTGATGTGGACCAGCTCATTGAAACATCTCTTTGATCTCCCAGTGTGTTCATACCCTGAAGACTATCCTGGAGAAATAACCTAAAATTTCAAATGCTTCGCCTCCACTTTCCATCTAAAAATGGTCCTCGTTATTCCCTTACCATGAGTGGTACTTTAACTTAAGTGGAGATCATCAAAAAATGGAGTTCAGGTTAAGCTATCCTTGACACTGGGTCCCCGGTAAATGTTGTGTCAACCAAGCTCATTGAGAAAATTAAGCTGGCCTCTGACCTTGACTTCACTCAAGAGCTTGGAAGTGTGGGCCCAAAAAAAACCTGCGACATTGAACCCTACTCTTCTCTCCCCATTTGTTTTGGGAAGCTTCTCTTGTCAGCTCCAGCATTGGATATGACCAATAATACCTAAGATTTACTCATTATAACTCAATTTGTGCTTGAATATGAAGGTATTATTAATTTGAAGCAGGGCTATCTCTCTGCTTAACTATGAGGTTCCTCTGATTCTGTCTAATGAAGAGCTCAATAAAAAGGATCAAGTTTGCACAGTTATGTATCCCTCCTCCGCTTTATCACTGAATTACACCACGGCATGTAGTCATAAAAAACTGTTGCCTCCCTCAACGGATGCCCTGGAGGGTAACCTTTCTATGCTTCTGAAAAGGTAGTCATTAAAGCTGGGGAACAAAGGTTAGTTGACACGAAGATTACCATGTAAATTCCCACACAACTGCTTATTGCACCTCTTTTGCATAGATGGAGTTAGTCCTTTATAGCCCAGAGTTTTGCTAGGCGTGTTAGACCCCGCCTATCATCGGCCTTTTAAACTTTTGCTAAGAATTCTCAGTAAGAAGATATGGTGGTCAAAAAGCATCAGGATTCGTCGGAGGCCTGCTGATACCCATTGAGGACATCAATAAACTCCACTGTATTGGATCTATGGCAGATATGAGCTTACCCACCGACCAATCCATATATACCCTACCTTCTGTTCATATCTCCGATGATCTGACCCCAGCTGAGCTGGATAAAGTCCACACCTTACTTGAGGCCTACTTCGACATTTTCTTTAAATCTGAAAATGACTATGGGCACATGAAGGGGTGGATGCATACTATTGACGTTGGGGATGCTAAATCCATTCGCTTCAAGCCCTATAAAAAATCAAAAGTTGAGGAGCTACAGATGCGGACGGAGCTCAAACTGCTGCTGGATGCTGTATTGCTGGTGACGTCACAAAGCTCTTGGTAATCACCTCTTTTATTAATAGAGAAAAATGGAGGTCATTGAATAGTGATGGACTACCGCTAATTAAACAACCTCACCAAGAAAGAAAGTTACCCTGTTCCTCGCATTGATGATGCTCTGGCCCAACTCTCTGGGCCAATGAACATTTAGCCCTGGACCTGGCTAGTAGCTATTGGCAAATGGACCTTTCTCCACAAGACCAAGAGAAATGTGCTCTTATTTGCAGTGTGGTCTCTTCCAAACTACCTGACTACCTCAAGGGTTGCGCAATGCGCCCGCCACTTACCAGCGAGCAATAAATAACGTCTTGCAGTATCTAGAATTAATCTAATTTACATTCTATCTTGATAATATTACAGTTTCTTTCAAGACTTTTAATGAACACCTTGCACATCTTAAGTAGGTGTTTCAATGCTTGTGGGCATCTAATATCAAACTAAAGTCCTCCAAATGTACCTTTTTCTATAAGAAGCTGGATTTCCTTAGACACGCTATCTCACAAGATGGGATGCAACCGCTTCAAGATAAAGTCAAAGCAATATCCAAGATTCCTGATTCTAAAAACCTTCGTGACATCCAGGTATCTTTGGGAATGATGGGGTACTACCATCAATTTATCCCATAATTCGCCCATCTCAGTGATACCCTTGTCCGCCTCCTGCCTAAGAACACCCCCTTCCATTGGAGTGCTAAACAAAAGGCCGCTTTTGAAACCCTGAAGAAGCAATGTAATGAAGGCTGATCCTTCGCCACCCTGACTATGACAAGCCCTTCATGTTGTTCACGGATGACTTTGGCTACGTTGTTGGGGCAATCTTATCTCAATTGGATGAGCATGGGGTTAAAAACCCGTGTCTTACTTTAGCAAAATGCTTTCAAAAGCTAAGAGTAACCTCAGCATCACGGAGAAGGAGTGCTTGGCTGTCCTGCTCGCTGTCAAACACTACCGCTCATTCCTATATGAAACTCACTTCAAAGTGATCACAGATCACGCCTCTCTGACATGTTGCAGAATATGAAGGATCCCATGGGGCGGTTGGCTCTGTGGGCTCTATTTCCAGAATTATGATTTGACTATTGAGCATCGGTCAGGAACGCGCGTTACATAAACTTAGATTGGTTAAAGTGGTTGCCCATTCTTTAATTAGACAATAGTCAAGCTGAGAGGCTGCATGATATCCTCATTACTCCAGATGCATGGGCTGATGAGATGAACCATTCCAAAAGGTGCTAGCTCAAAGCTCCCAAAGCACAAAGGTGGAAAATGGGAATTTATATAAGAAGGTAGGAGTAAATTGGTTGTCCTACCTCAGTCCGTCAGAACAAGTTCCTATCGTTTTGGAGTCTCACACTACCATGGGCATGGCGAAGTACGCAACAATTATGAGTAGGTGAAAGAACAATGTTACTGAGAGGGCATCTTGGAAACCATAACTGAAGACTTGGATGCATGGCTGACCTGCAAAAAACAATCCAGTGTAAGGCTCAATATTAGTATCAACCTACGACGCCTCAACAACCCTTCCACACATTAAGTTTTGATGCGGTAGGTCCTTTCCATCAGACCACAGGTGGCAATCGCTATATCTTAATTGGTATTGATCATTTCACCAAATTGGTTGAAGCTTTAGATCTTACTGCTCAGACTGCTAAAGCCACGCCCACCTTCTTACACCAATACATTTTCACCTGGCATGGGTGTCCCCAGGTCCTCCCATGTGATAATGGAAAAATCTTTACCTCTTGAGTGGTAAAACTCCCTGTAACCTCCATGGGAGGGCAACAACTCTTCTTAACCCTTATAACCCATCCCTAAATGGTGCTGTAGAAAGAAATAACGGAACCCTGGTCTCCATAGTTTTCAGAATATCCAAATTAGACCCTCTCCACTAGGATCTTTATTTACCCATTTCCATCATATCCTATTTAATTTTGTTTACTGTTGAATCCTAATGATGTTCCCTTTCCATGTTTTGTATGGCTGAGAACCTGGGTTTTCAGCTCTACTAGCAAAAGTTACTCTCACTGAAAGAGCTGACCCAGAGAAAGCCATGAAAACGTTGGCTCAACACATCATCCAACTATAGGCGGAAGCTATGACTAACTTGGCCAAGATGGTCACAAAAGAATGAAAAGTGAATATTAAACTTCCCGTCCCTCTCCCTTCCTTCCAAGTAGCTGACTTGGTGTTATTTATTTTGAACACATCAATCCTAGAAGTGAGAAGCTTGGGGTTAATTTTGTAAGGGTCATTCTCAGCCACATACAAGCGAGGGGATGAATACTCTATCAAGTCCCTCGCTTTGAGAGTCACCATTAATTGGGTCCATGGCCGCTTTCTACAACCTTATTATCCCCCTAACATTCTTGAGGGGGTGATGTTGGACATTTTCCCTCCAGGCTTCAAGATATGGATTTTTTGGGAAAATCGGCTGAAAGGGGGAAATGTCATACATTTACAAGTCCTCAATAATAATAAGATCAATTTAAATACAAAGAGCGATTTTATTGGCCAAAAGACCCTGGTCAATTCTTTATGGAACCCCACAAATCAGAGTAACGTGATTTTGAATACATTACGGGCAATTAACCCAAGAAAAAAGAAGTCAGATTACTCTGCCGCAAAATGGACCATGAGGCGTCCATTGGATGGTACTCCCCCAGACATGATCAGGTCCATTCAAGCACCTATGTGGGGACCCCCCTTTTATAGGCTTGGTGGGGGTTTCCCAAGGCGCTATAGGTGTATCAAGTGCGTTTGGCTGAAATTCAAAAATCATTACCCATGTGTATGTCTTGCCAAAAATAATCCCCCATCCATCGTTAAGCCAAAGTGAAGTGAGTTTTCTGAGCTTCAATAGGCTAAAATCACATAATACCTAGTTTGGAAATTTACCAAGCTATCTGAACGTTGAGCCTCAACATTTTAAATTATATTATTGATTTATTAAGCTAATACTCTTTTACCCCTGGACGGCGTATAATAAAATTCCATAAAAACTAAAACTTCTTTAGAAGTTATTTTATATTAGTTTTTTTCATATAGCTGATGAGACAAGCACCTCACTTATATTTGTCAATTTAAGGCAAAAAGCACCAGCGATTCTTTTTCCAGCCACTAATCCAACAGACACCATCAATGAGCTCAAAACCTTTTTTGGTATTTGATTTATATTGAGATTTTTTCTTAAGTAAAACATAGATCTCTCTTGCCAAAAAAATTATCCTTCTAAAAGTTTAAGGTCATTTTTCTCTTACATTATCTTCTTTTAATTGTTATCACCTGTGCACTGAGATCTGACACCGTAGCGCCAATCTCAACATTGTGGTGCTCACTACAGGATGTACTTTGTTATTTATAAGTACAACATCCAAGTATGGAAATGGATGATAATCATTTTGGCATCGGCATAAGCAATAAAGTATTCATATGAGCACATGGATGAAGGCAACCCATTTAACAATCATTTTTATTTTAGTGGATCTGAGAGCGAAAGGGTGGAGGTTCCTATAGTGGAGCTTCCCACTTCTGGTATTTCTAAAATCTCAAATATAAGATTGTTTGTCAAATGTCCCAAGAACTATTGCATGAAGTATCTGAATAGCTGCTTCAGGTTACTGCCTGACCGCCAACAATTCATATGAGGCCCAATTGGCCATGTTTAAAAGTATAAGCATCAAAAAAAATTTATGACCACTATTGTATTTTATTCAAGATGGAATTCAGTGAGATGGTCTGGAGACTTACCACCCAAAATCAACTAATGTACTTGAGAGCTGATTTGTACATCCATCTATCTACCATGCACATCAGAGTATTGCCCATAATTATATTGATATCAGTGATAGGTTTAATTGTGTTATCAGAAATGGGATAATTTCCCTTATTCAGATGCTTGGAGATGCTTTCCGTGACTTCAGGGCAGTCATTCTGATTAATTAACAGCATAATCAGGACGCCCAGCAGAGAGTGGAAAGACTTTCTGCCCAGATAAAGGTTGATTTGTCTCATTTCACTCAAGATAATCTAATAAACGTGGGTTAATCTTCACAATGAGTTGCAGATATTACCCATCACTGTACACAAAGAAAAAATATTCTAAGAGCAGAAGTGAAGTGACATACAGAGGCTGAAACAGATAACCGTGAGGTCCAGCAGAATAATTTAAACATAATTAATCATGTATAGAATGAATTTTATGGCCAAATGACCAACTATCAGGGATACTCCAAAACCATGGTCAGTTATTAAAGAAATTACATAGGACGTTAGCACTTCTTAATGCCACCTCAACTACTTAGATATGGACATGGATAGAGCATTACGCTATGATACTAATTTGTATTAGACTATTGGCTCTATGCGTTCAGCCTGAGAAATCAGAGTCAGAAGGTACAATCTTTAGGAAATGAGAACTTGAATCTGAAAGCAGAACTTCTTTCCACTAATCAGAAAATTGAGCATGGTAAAAACTTGTTACTGGAGAGTGCCAATGTCTTCTGATATTATGGATCAGTTCAAAACTGATATTAGCAACGACTTCTGTAAGGGTCACCAGGAGGGTACCAGAGAACCGCTTCTTAATTTTTACCATGACCTTGAAATGATTCAAATGGAACCCAAAGGTGAGGACATGAGGCGCTGATTACGCAGGAGGTGCCCGCAATTATTTCATCTATTTCTGGTCCTATAGAGTCCGTTTCTAGGAATACTATGATGACTCAGCCAGTGGAGCATTCTGACTCTATTTTTTTAGAAACCAATATACATGTTAGCAGCATATGGCTAATATCACATTTCGCTTACCTGAGGCATCCTCCTCAAGGGTCGTTCTGATGCCTCTTTGGTGACTTACTTCTTTTTTTGTTTACCAGAAAATTTAGGAGTAAGGTAGGCCCATTGTTGCTGCAATTATGGACATCATATGTATTTTAATCCTACTATATAAGAATATGGTAAATAGTTAAATGTGCACACCTTACTAGTCTCTTTGTGATTATTTAGTATAGAACACTGAATAATGCTAAGTTAGCAAAGGCAATGCACTTTTTGGAATCCAAAAAATCAGAAGTTATTTACGCCTAAACTACAAAATATTGTCTTAACCTACCTCAAGGCCAAAGTAAGCTGATCAAACAATATGGTAGAGCCAAGCGGATGACCACACAGAGAACAGAGTTTCTAACATCCTTTTTAATAAGGAAGAAACAATTAAAGCCTTCATGGAGCAAACTAGTTTGGAGGCACAGACGCTATCTGGAGTTAAGATTATAAATGACTTTGATGGTAAGATTGCTCTTCATAATGCTTGTGAACCCTTGTGGGAATTTATATGACCACATTATCCAGCCTAAAAATTATCTAATCTTCAATTAATTTAAGATAATTGTTTCATTAATTTAATTTAGCTTATTGATTAAGCATTGAGAAATTGGTTGATTATTCCATCTCATTGGCGATAATCACCAATTAAATGGTTGATCATAATTCTCATAGGATCATATCTAATGATAAATGCAGTTATAATTTTGTCAAGGATTGTTGACAACAATTTAAAGATGAGTAAATTGACTCAAAATGGGTGATTACTCATGGGAAATCGTCTGGTTTGGTAACTGACATGTGGGATGATATGAATAGCGATTTAATTATGCTATTCCTTGTGGATATCAGCTGAGATTTTCTGAAATTGAACCAATTTCCCTTTTCATCAGCTAGGCATGCTGAGACCTTGTGGATATCCATTTTTGTCAGCTAGGCGTGCCGAGAACCTCATGGTTACCACAAATACCCCTAACACATGTCCTTCATCATTTTACCCTATAAATTTTCCCTCTTTCTACTAATAGAAAACACCTTAGTACTTTGAATATTTTTTGTTTTTAATTGTTGATTGTTTACTTCAAAGTGAAGTTGTGAAGAAGTACTTCCTGTCTAAGTATCAATTCCAGAGTGAGGCCAAAGTCACTTGAACCTTTATATTGCCAGAGTAGGGACAAAGCTACCCATTTTTATGGACTTGACTAGGCTAATTGTCCTCATACAATTAGAAAATTCATATATATTCCCAGAGTCAGTAGTCAAGCAAACCTGTGCACCAGTGAGAGCCCCGCGGTTTTTACAACCCTATAAAGGGTTTACAAGTTAAGATTCCTGTCTTAACTAAAAATAGTGATATCAATCATATAGTAATGTAACTCTAATGATACACTGTCACTTTTGAGTTGCTGATAAAAACTCTTTGAGACCCACATGAACTATAGCCTTGGCCCCTCCCCAAAGAAATATTTACCTCCGCCATATGGCCATAATTTTGGTGAGACTTGATAGTACTCAGACTACTTGTAATATCTACAGAAAATTAGAACACTATGCTATTAGTTGCCATACCCCAGGCTCTAAGCATTCCATTCATTCCGTGAACCCTGCAATAATGGGGAGTTGGGAAAAGACAGGGATTAGAATTTAGATTTATACCTCCAACTCCTCTAACATAAACTCAGGTTAAAATAACACTCCAAAATTCTTTGATGTGATGAGAGGATGATGAAGCCGCTTTACTTTAGTAAAATCAGTAAATAGCAAGTGATAAAGTATTTTTACCTAATCGTTTGCACGAATAACACAATGACAAAGTGTCAAAAGGAGTAATATTGAAGCTGTACATTCAACAGTTAGACCTCCCAAGCTTTATTTTTTTCAGTGAGGCCTTTAAGTTGATGGAGAACCAAAGGTATATATAATTGTTGAGGCGATGAGAGTATTGAGCCCATAATTTTTAAAAAATTCAGAATTATTTAGTTTAAATGGACAACTTGGATGTCCTCACAATAAGACCTACTGATGCTTATTTTTTGAGTGTATGAATATTAATACGTCAGTAAAAAAGCTCAAGTTTTAAGTTATTGTAGAAAGGAGCACCAATTAATATTTTGTCTACTTAGATGATGAAGAAACTGAGGCTTTCTTTTGACTTAGATAATATAGATCTATGGGACAACCTGCCCTCAAACCACACCTTTATAGGAGCGTACATTGCATTACTGCTGCAATTTTGGCTCTATGGTGATTCTGCTAGAGCTATTGTTTTCCTTGATCATAATTACAATCTTTTAATTGAGACTTCATTTATGCGGAAGTATGGAATATAAGCAGATTGGGAAGAAAATATGATAAGGTTACTAGGACAAACCCTCCCACTACATTATAAAACTGAAAGGATGAGGCCCCAACAGATCAAAAAAAACAAGGGTTTATTAGCCTTGTGTTATTTAACTATAATGTTCCAAATGGATACCAGCTGTTACGCACCATTACCAAGCAGTTACCCTATCAGATTGTATAATCTTATGGTATTCCAGTATAAGATAATAAGAACCTAACCATTTTTTCAGGTCAACAAGTTATTGTAGGGAATTAAATCATATTAAGTGTCCTTTGAGGTTTATATGGTTAGACAATCACCCTGTTTGGCCATTCACATTTGTACCTGTCATCATGCCTGGGTTTATTCTATGGAACATGATAAAATTCTAGCTCTGTTAGCTAACCTGTATTCTTTAAGCTAGCATAACTTTCCAAGAAATTTATACAGAAAAAAATAAATCTCAATTTCCCGCTGTAGTTTTGCTTTGGTGTCCTCAGATTCCCCGCTGGCGGCCCCAGTGTGGGGCAGTGGCAAAACTCCCCCACCATTTTTTGTCTGACAGGAAAATGCTCTCAGACTGGATTGCCCAGGCATACCAAACCCCTGGGACTATTCGTTCCACCTAAGGATCTCAATGCAAACCTCACTCAAACCCAAGCGGTGCGCCATTGCCCCCTGCCGCTCCACCAGAGCAACATGATTCAGCCTTATGGTCAAATGTGGAAAAATTTTCCCCTACCATAACCAAGCCATTTATAAAAATGGCTCAGGCAGTGACTCATCCCGCAAGTTTTATTAATTTCTGCCCCTATAAGTGGTATTTTGATATTTGCTTCAGTTGTGAAGCTGATGCCGCCACTGTGGCAACTGTGCCCCTGGTTTTCCAGGGTACCCCTCTCCCACAATTCAGACCTGTCTCCCAGTGGATACCACTTTGGTGGCTCAGTTCGCAGTAATGCCCCACTTTCCTCCTGAGGTGCTCCACCAGGAGCTGATGGAAGGTTTGGCAGCCTATGGCTCAGACCCCATCTTACAATTTGTGGTCTCAAATGGGGCCACACGACTCCCTGGGCCTTGGGCATATCCACAATCTGCCCTTGATCAAATAAAATTGCCCTATCAATTCCCCCTTGCTCCGTTATCCCCTCTGCCCCTGACCTTCCTTTCTGGGCCCAAGAAAAGGGCAGATGGACTATCTGTCCATCCTGTTTCAAATTGGACCACTCAAAACGAAAGTGCCCATCCCTATCTGCTTCTGACAGCGCTGATTTCTCGTCCACCAGCCTCTAATCTGCCACATGCCCAATGCCAGCTTCAATATGAGGTATGATCCTACCTCCCCTTCCCAAAGCCTGTTGCTACAGCTGTGCCAACAGTTACCAATCAGCCTCCTCCTCACCCCAGTGCCACGAATGCTCCACCCATTCAAACACAAGGTTGGACCCTAGTTCAATCCCATGCATCCTCCAATGAACCAATCAAATGACAGGAATATGCCGACTCCCCAATTCAAGTCTACCAAAATCCTTAGGATTTATTGGCCAAACTTGATGAGTCTGGAAATATAATTGCTGGCTGAGACATACAAATTGAGCAGTTTGTGTATATCAACCAAGATGATGAAGTACAACCTCGCTATATGCCCCAAGCAAAATGCTGAAACATTATGCGGTGTCAACCAGATGGATGTTGAAGCAATGGCTAAACCAGATTGTCGTCCTCTCTGAAAAGCTGCCACCAAATCAGTTCCAATGCTCATAGGAGGAATTTCTCCTCCCATTATGTCATCCAAAGCCAATAAGGTTCAAAAATATGTTTATTGAAGTCCACAAAGGTGCCAATAATGCCATTTAGCACATGGCAGAGGTAACGCAAAATCCAAAATCAATATTGCCTTCACCAATATCTCCACATTCATAAAACTACCCATTGCACGAATGAAAACTGAATTAGCTTTGGCCAATTACATTGGAACTCTTATGCATAACAGCTTTATTCCTACCACTCATCATTGAAAATATATATCACATCCTGCTGACACTCCATCATTTAGCTACTTACCACTTTAGCCCATGTTCTGATTTGGGATGAAGTAGAGGCCGAGGATGAGCCTCCTGATCCCCCTCCCCTTCAGCCATTATGGGATAAGCAGTTTCCGCTGTCCCACCTGGTAGGTTGAGTTCGCAGTATGTGTGTCAATCGCTCATTTTGGGCAGTTATTCATTTTATTTGGTGAGGATTTATTTTAGGTTTTGGTTTTTGGTAATGTCCATCCCTTGGTCGGCTTACCTTGGATAAATAAGGAAATAGCTAACTGGTATTTTTTAATTAAAAATTAAGCAACACCAATAATCACTTTTGTTCATATAATACCCGTGAAAAACTATCCAGTATCTATGATCTTGGAAATCTTGATAAACTTAAACTTGAAGGCAACGTGTGCTAATTGAAATGTTCTTCAGATTTAGGGAACGTCCCTCTGGGTTAACAGAGGATGAAAAGTATTAAGCTTTAGCCTTATTTTATGAGTATGATAATATCTTTTTCAAAAACGACTAAAAATTTAGTTAACGTGTGTTTCACCAAATCAATACTGGAGACCATCTTCCAATTTGCTCCATCCCATCAGGCATTCTGAGGCAGTGGATGAAGTCGTTAACCAAGAAATTAAGCAACTTGTACTGGAGAGGATGTTAGTGCTCTCCAAGGGTACTTGGGCCACCCTGTTGTAATTATTAAAATTGAAGATGGATTAAATAAAGTGGTAACAGACTACCAGAACTTAAAAAATCATAAAAAAGAAACTTAACCACTACCTCACATTGAAAGTGCATTAGACTGCTTGGGTGGCGCACAATATTTCTCCTCTATGTAAAATCTTTAAAATTTGGCAAATTGAGCTGCCAAAGGAGAACAGAAGTGCGCAATTATTACCAGTCAGGGTCTTTAACAACCTATTTGAATGCCGCAGGGTCTATGTAATGCCCTGGCGACATTATGACGTGCTATGGATTGCATATTGGAGGATCTAAAAATCTCCTGCATATTGGTTTATTTGGATAATATAAATGTTTTCCAGAACTTTATATGAAGCATCTGCAGCACTTAAAAGAAGTTTTCCAACTGTTAGCAATGGCAATCTCAAAATTTATCCACAGAAGTGTGATTTCTTCCATGAAGCAACTTGAGTATCTGAAATTCTGTCATTGACAAACAAGGCTTACGGCCTCAGCCCACTAAGGTTAAGGCCCTAAAAAATGTTGTGTCTAAATAGCGAGCACGATATTCAGTTATTCCCAGGAATGGTTGGCTATCACCAATGGTTTGTGAAGAATTCTATAACAGTTGGCCATTATTTTACCTTCTTAAGACCGTGCTACCGTTTAAATGAGTGGAAGATTGTCAGCCGCCTTTGATAATTTAAGTCTATCTCAAACTAAAGCACCTTTTCTGATGCATTCAAACTTCAAAAAAACATTTTATTATTCAAGGGCGCTTCTCTCACCGCTGTAGGGATGGTGTTATACCAACTTGTTTTTTACAGAGTAGACCATCTGGTGGTTTACAATAGTTAAATGTTGGATGTGCATGAACGAAATTACACTGTGACCAAAAAAGAGTGTATAGACATCATTTGTGATTATAAACAGTTACACGTTTACATCCATGATGCACACTTTGCTGTGGTAAAAGATCATGCCTCGCTGCGCTGGTTGCAGAACTAAAAGTGAATGGAAGGGCAATTGGCCACTAGGCATTGAAGTTACAAAAGTATGACTTCGACATTAAGTACCATCCCAGAGTTAAGCATTATAACGTGGAAGAACTCTTTCAGTGCTTAGTGCAGTCTTACTGGCTGATAAGGATGATTAATTTTTTTTCAAGATGATTCAAGATATGAAAATGAACTAGAAGAGGTTCAACACAAATTGGAAAACCAGAGAAAAATATATTTACTAAGGAGGAGAAACTCTATTAGCTTATTGATGAATATAACTTTAAGTTCAGGACCATCTAGTACTAAAAAAACACAACTTTAAGTTCCCCTGGCTCACCGTGTGAACTGACTTGATTATCATGGCCCACAATGTGATGAGGCACGGTCAATCCAAAAAATGGTAGAACAGTTATGATCTCAGTATTAATGGGATTCCATGTCATTCTATATTCACAAGACTCTCAGTTTCTGGCAAGAATGCCAAGCAGAAGCGCCTTATCAAAAGGCATCTTCTTACCAGTTGGCCAAACATAATTTTACATAACACCATTTCCATTGACATCATGAGCCTTTTGACCAATACCTCTGTTCAGTCTAGATAGAATATTGTTGCTTTGATCACCTTATCAAATGGGCGGAGGAAAAAGCAGTCAGAGATTTAGGGGCCACAGCCAATGCCGGATTTAGATTGGAAGATATTATTATTGGCATGGATGCCCTAGTTTCTACTGACAAATAGTGGGCCAATTTCAGTCTCAGATAATCTTTAAGCTTAACTATTTAATGGGTTATAGTAGGAGTCTTATCTACGCCCTATCACCTGAGACCAACAGCACAATTGAATTAGTGATTGGTAAACTTTTAGAAATTCTACATAAATTGGTCACTGGAAAGGTATTTAGTTGGAATATATTTCTGCATTCCGCCATATTCGTATATAACATCATATATTACTCAGCCATGGGGTAATCTCCATTTGCATTGTTTCATGAATAACAGCCAAGCTGCCTCACTTTTGTATTCATAATTGAGGAATGAGAGTGTGAGTCCTAGCAGTTACCTTGATAAAGTCGCAAGAACCTTAAATAATATCTAAAGCTCTTTTTACTCTAATGCATTGGCTCTGAAAGTTTCTACTTGAGCTTAATATAATTAGAACTTCCAGACCTTGACTTCTTTGATTGTATAAGAAATGGTATACTATTATGACAACCATGGTTTTGGAATAACTATCAATTAGCTAGCATTTAAAAAAGCCTTTTATAATCAAGATAAGACTTTAACAGATACCTGTACCCTGAAGGATCTCACTAAGGAATAATTTATCAATTGTTTCAAGCTAAATTCATTAAAATGTACTATACGCATTTTGACCTTTTGTCATTGATCTCCAAAAAGCTCATCTGACCCCCACTCATCTTTGTTACTTAATTTTGGTCAAGTAGTGGTATGTTGAAGCTGGTTTGACCAACTATCAATAAGGCAATCATTATTGAATGAATATTTTTAACTAATATCTGGATATAAGGGTTAGTCCTTTTACATAAATGTTTAGTGCGCGGTCCTAGAATCTATTGGGAGTCATCAAAGCTGTAATATATTATTTTTTGGTGCTTTGGTCTTGGTGCTTCATCTTATAAAATAATAATTATAGCAAATTGAATCCTTAACCCCCTGATGCAATTTCCACTACTTTTAAGTTATATCCCATTATTCTCTTATATCCCAAAAGCAAGATAAAGAATTTAGCTTTAAGTTAACTACGGTTATTATGGCCACTTTCCAGCGTCTCAATGGCACCTGGTTACTAGAGATTTACATGAAAATATAATAAGCTCTTGTAATTTTCTTCTAAATCTTAATTCAGAAAATCACTCCAGTACTCTACCACTTTTGTGAAGCGCATTACATATAAAATACACCAGTAGTAACTCTAGTAGTAGGTGAATATATCAGTGGGACTTTAATGGGTTATGCTATTAATTATTACGCTGCTGTTGATTTCCTCAGTGAAGAAGACACCATCCGTGAGATGGAAAGCTTTTGTCAGATTTCAATACTATATAGCGCTATTTTTTAATTATTAATTAGGATATCCCTTAAAAAAAGGTTTTCTCTTTACAAAGTTTTGTCAAGGTCATTGTCATCTTATAGTGTTTTGTAATTATAAATATTAAATCTTGTGAACCAAGATCTGATACCCTAGCTCCAATTTTAACAAAGCCAAATTACAACATTAGAGCGCTTGTGTACTATGGTTAAATGGCGACAATCATTGAAATTAATAATGTACCTAGTAATGAGTGTTTGTCATTTATTGATAAACTAAATTATGGAGATTCTGGGATGTATTTGAGCACAGTAAGTATTAGAGGATATGAGTAAAAATTGTTTGTCTATTGTGCGAAGAGTTTACTTATAGTCATGCACATGAGCCACAGTAGGTTAAGGTGCATGAGGGGGGAAATAGGTGAAAGTGCAGAATAATATTAAAAATTCTTATAAGTTACCATTATATTTAGCAAAAAAGTACAATTAAAATTAAAGATTATTTTCTTATTTCCAATAGTGCAAATTCATGTTATCAGACATTATTTTTAGTTATTGTTACTGAGTTGATACTATTTTGATCAGAAAGATCATAGAGCAGATGCTATAATGCCATAGAGACTGGATAGCATTGAGATAATTAAAACTCTACAGTTAAGTTTGTTTGAGAGTACCATCTGTTGAGCTTATTTTCTTCATACAGTATGTGAAGTAAATCCATCTTAACCTTAAAGTGAAGAACAAGTCTCTTTTAGTAAATGAGATTTTCAACAGTGACATAATAAGGTGACCCCAATTCTCCCTTTGTTGTCCCACCCTTTGACCTATTTTTACATCTGTTTTCAATTCCTTAAGACTTTATCATAGTTATGTTCCTCAGTACCAACTTCTCTTCTACTCAATAAAACCACCAGCTCACACTTACAGCAGTTTACTAACCCAAAAATCTCTACCTCCAATTAGATGCTGCTAGATTTGTTGAGATGAGGGAAAAGGAAATTTTTCACCTAAATTTTCTGACCTTTTTCATTAGCTTCTAAGACTGAATTCCTCAACGTTCATGATAAAATTAACACATATCTTCAAAAGGTAATTAATATGAAAATATTTGCACCAGGAACCAAAATCATCCGCCTTAATGTTAGCGCATTTGCTTGATTCCCTTACACCTTTAAACAAGCTAGACAAAATTTCACTGTGTTTACCAAAGATATCTTAATGTAACTATTTTACTTTCAGCCTAATGAGATTGAAACTTTCCATGGATGCAGCCACACCATTGCTCCACGTCTTGTGCCATCAGTTCTTCCGGCTTAATATAATGATGAAAAGTTGCTAAACTCCCCTCAACATCCACCGAGGTAGTTTAGCAGTTCTCCTCTCACTGCCTTGTTTTATATCTTTAATAAACTCGATTTTTGTCTAATTCTTCTTTATGTTTCAGTTTATGTCAATTTGAAATATTTATTTTTTCTTTCTGAGCCTTTGTTTGTGTCCATCTCCTGGATGAATTACCATAATAACCATAATTTGTTTTATTTCTTAATGAAGAAATTACTTTCTCTTCAAGCTACATCATTGCTTGATACAAGATACAGTTGGCTCAATTGGTCCTTAGAACTTAGATAACTATGTATAGATCACATACCAAACTAATAAATCTTCTATCTTTTTAGTCAATTTTTAGGTACTAGTCTTATCTATTGGAGCCTTTATGTTATTTGATGGACTTATTTATCAAAGATGAGGGTTAATGAATAGCAACATCTTATAATATACTGAAATTATTACTAGACTGTCACAGATAGAATACATTGTCACTTTAGAAAAATAAAGACATTTAGTAGCCATGTTTATAGGGATGTATATACATGGACTAAATGTATTTGTATTTTTTTCACATTCATTTACTACTACAAAGCTTAATGGATCCGTTAGTCTGATTAACTCAATGAGTGTTAAAGTCTAATGCCCATTATATGATTTTTTTAAACTGGGGCAGCATGACAAAATCTATATAGTTTGTTAAAGCTGCTTTGGTAGTTTTTTTCATATACTATATGTCATCTGATAATTGGCTGACAAATAAATCTAACTAACCATAAATAAAGTGGTATACAATAAAGTGGCCTATAGTTTTCAGTAAGTTTTTAAACTATTTATTAGAACCAATATGTATGGCTTAGAAGAACACAAGATTTCAAATTATTAATGCTTAAATAAGAAGTTTATAATTTTTATCACTTATGTTAATATTATAAAACGCTAGAGCAGGTTAAAGCCACTCTCTTTGTTCTCTAAGTTTTAAATACTAAATCTATTATGTCTAAATTTCTTATGATCAATAATTAAAAACATTATAAACCAAAAGAAAGTTAATATGTAATTCGTAACAACCTACCTATCATGGTAACCCTATAGGGAAATGGCCTAACGGCCTAAATTTCATTAAAAATTATATTAAATACTTTTCAGTTTGTATTCCAGTTACTGCAAGACATTTGGATAATTTTAAATGCCCCAAACAACAAAATTCACGATCTAGAACACAAACTAACCCTTTAACATTATCCTCACTTCAATTTTACACTGTTTGCTCAAATAGTATATTAAGCTTTTCTTACATCAATAAGTCTATTAATAATTTAAATTTATTTGGGGAAGGTTGACCAGAGACGTACACTTCCAATATAGTGAGGGTAAAATAAAATAATAATTAAATATAAATAATTAAATATACCCAAGAGTGTTCAAAGCCACTCTTGTTGTCTCCAGGACCACCAAGTTAAGGGCGGTAGGGGGGTTTATGCTGATTTATCCTTGGATGCAGCATGAATGAAAGAAAAAATCAAGCTTTAGGAACCATATGGGGAACCATGTATTGATTGTTCTTCTTCTCCGTGAGGTCATGTTTATAAACAACCATGCTTGAGAATGTTCCAATATATGCTAGTGAAAACGACTAATGGCTTCTTGGAGGGTAGGCGTTGCTCCTATAAGCGACTCCAGTACTATAGTATGGATTTTCCATAGTACTATTGCTACTATTTACGCCTGTAGGGATGGATGGATAGGTGGCTCCATGTGAAGAGCAAACATGTTCCTAGCAAGACTAAATGATTGTCCATTGTCTTTGAGAAACAAGCGCATGAACTCTTTCCAGATAGCTACTGATGTTGAACATTGTTCTAAACGCCGTTCTAAGCTTCCATATTGGCCACATATTGTGCATTGGGATTGTGCAGCGTTGATTGCTCTGCTGCGCGTTATACTCTCCTCATGCATCTCCACACATGTGCTCATTTCCTGGGTTGTAGTAAAGAGTGATGTGTGCATCTCCAGACTCTTCTTTGGGTCTCTAGGTTATATGGTATATACATATGATACAGGTAATCAACCTGCTAATGGTACTCGGATTAAGCTTATTATGTTATATGTGACTATTTGGATGTTAACTTCCTGTCTGTGAGTTAGCCTTGGGTGTCCTCAGTGACTGGTCTGGCCACGTATGTGAATCTTCCACTCTGCTCCTCTTATGGCTAGAAGTATTTGTTTAAAGTGTACAGGAGTGCCATGTGGTCCTGCAGCATTTGAGTGAGATGCCAGATACTTGATCAATGAGTTTGGATGATCTGTATTTCTTAATCAGATTGCTCGTGTAAAACTAGATCTTGCTGTTCTAGACCAATGTATATCACGAAGGTCCATATTAGTCACCAGAGCTATCCATGATCCTAGTATATGGGTTGCTTGCTCTACATAATCAGTTAACCCCATACCTCCATTCCTCCTAGGGCCCAATAGGGTTTCAATGCGTACAGGGGAATTATAGTTGGACCAAAGACATCCCTGTGTTAAGGCGTAAATTGTTACTGAAAAGGGCGGTGAGAAAGCAATTGCATGGTCCATAAACCATGTGATTAATAGTATCATGGAGTTAGCTATTATAACCCTTCCTGTTAAACCTGTTTGATGTCCATGTAAAGATACAATGCGTTTTGTTTTTTATCTATAAGTTTATATTACGTCATGGTGCTGGCGTAACCTCATGCTTTCAACCATATTCCCAAGTGATGGACAGATTTAGCTGCTGGCTTGGTGGTGAATGGAAGTTCCAGTGGGGCAATTGCTGATCTTCGCCTCCTATGTCTGGTGGTGAGCCTTAGTGTCATATTGGTCTGTTGACCCAGGGTAGATGGCGTCCAATGGGTCTGATATTTCCCCAAAAGAGTAAGATTTCCGTTTTTTATGTGTTAAGTGATGCGTTGCTTATGGATGAATATTTTATAGTATATTCTCAATTCTGCAAGCATCCTGCTTGTTGTATATAACCACCACACAGTCTTCAACGAGCCATCATTTTGGCTGGTGGTTGGCCATAGACATTGATCACAATGAGAAGGGCGTTTGTATTTCGGATAAGGGGATCCAAACTAAAATTGTATAGTAGAGGGCTTAGAGGGTTTCCTTGTTTGAGTCCTCTCTGCAGTAAAACCGGGTTTGTTAAAAAACCTGCTCTACACACAGCCATGGTTGGTGACTCTGTGAACAACATCACCCAGTTTTATGTCCCTATTAGTTAGTTTTTTTGGAGGCAAAGACGTGAGATACGTTTAGTTCACCCTGTCATATGCATTCTGTTGATTAAAAAGAAATAGCGCTCCAGAGGCTTTAGATTGGAAGAAATTTGCAGCTGTGTGAATATTGTCCCATATGGATCTTCTTGGGACAAATCCATATTGTTATGGGAATATCACGTCAGTTTCAATTTCCCTAATCGTTTGGCCATAATTTTTGGGAATATTTTTGTGTCAGTATTGGTTAGGGAGATTGGGCGCCAATTGAATAGGTTTAGTCTATCTTATTTTTTGAATAGAGTGACAGTCTATGCTTCTTTGCCTCCAGGTAGAAGGCATGTTTTCATAATGCACTTGTTCATGGAAGCTAAAAATATATTTTATATGTTAGTAAAAATAATTGATATAAGTTCATAAGAAATCCCATCAGGTCTAGGGCGTTTCCCTCTTTGTGGACCGTGTACTTTACATAATTCCTCACGCGTTATTAGGTTAATTTAATTGTTATTTTTAGCCACTGTGTCAATATGTGTGTTTGCAAGGAACCTTAAAATTTTTGCTGGTTTGATCAATTTGGATTTATATAAATTTGTATAGAACCTGTATACTTCAGTTGCAACTTCTTTAGGTGTTTATGCTATGGGATTGTCCGGTTGTCAGACCTGTTTGCAGGATATCATATTTTTGGGTATAAAATTTTCAGAAAAATAACTTAAACAAGTTTATTCATCTTTTATGGTTTTTGCTTTATAATGAACCCCAACTTTGGGTTGGTGTTTGCATATCAGGGTTTTTAGTCATGCAAAAATATCACCTCATTTGCGTCCTCATCCAGGGCTATATCCTGCACGTGTGATATTATTTTCCAGGTAATTAATTTCTGCCAAGGTGTGTTTGATGATGGCTAAAACTTCCCTGTATCTTTTTGATTCTGTGTGTTTAATCTGTTGTGTTGTTAATTCTTTGAAATTTTCCTAAGTTATTAATGGTTCTGAACATAAAGGGTGTTCGAAAATCCAAGGTTGAGGATATTTCTCCACCTAGGATTAGAATCCTGAGTCAGCTAAATTTTTGGCGTTTTCTGCACCACCTGGGTGCTTGGGTAGTTGTCTCTCCTGGTGTAAAGAATACAGAAACTAGCTGATGGTCGGAGAATTCAATTTTTGTAGTCTTGTATTTATGAATTTGGTACTAGAGAATTAATGGTTCAAGTAGTAGTCTATTCATGACATAAAGATAAGTACACTGTTATGACATGTGGGCGTGTCATGTTCTGTAGGAGGGGTGACCGTTTAGCAATGGATCATATAGTCCCTTGGTGGCCTTTAGCACACGAAGTTCCACTTGGCTTTGTGGTGTCTCCATTGTGTGTGGCCATTGGTCATTATCTGGGTTGATCCAGAAGTTCATGTCCCCTATGACGATAGTGTTTGCTGGAAGATGGAGTTATGTTAGTTCTGAAAAAACTCTCGATGGTCTGTTGCACAGTTCAGTGTATACACACTGGCTATTGTGTGCACTTCTATGTGCCATGAGAAGGTGATGGATAGTAAGCGGCCATCCAAGAACAAATTTTATTAATGGATTTAAGTTTTGGTTTGCATGTACTATCACCCCACATTGTTGCAAAAACAATAATTTTGGACGAGGCATGTTTTCCCCTGCCTCATCCTTTCCCTGTGGACAGTGGGTTTCCTGAAACTCCAGGATATCTACAGGAGGATTTAGCAGGAGACTCAATTTCTTGGCCTGGGACATTAAGGCCTTGAGTCCCGCTATGTTCAGCATCCCTATCTCTACTGAGATGCCTGATGCGCCTCAAGAGCAGTTAGCAGGGCCTCACGGCCCTACTCCCTCGCCCTCATTACTTTAAATGAAATCTTTGCTACAGAGAGCATAATTATAGTGGGAGTTGGGGTTTATTCTGCCCCCTTTTTACTGCTGCTTTTGCTCTACTTTTTCCTTTGTTGAATTTTACTTTCTCATTGTGGTACATTTGTGTGCTCTTATTGGCCATATTTTTTTATGAATTCCATTGTTGATTTTCGCTCCTGATTGGGTTTTAATCCACAATTTTTGGGAGGGTGCTAAACCCCTGTTTTGCCGATTTGCTTCCAAATTGGGTACCACCTAATAAATTCTGTTTAGATTGGTTGTTTGGTTTTCTGTGTAATTTGATTGTCTCGTTTTCATGTTCATCCATGTCAGCCTAGATCTGTTCTGTGAGATGGATGATTCCGCCAAGGCCTTTGCTATGGCTGCGGCCAAATAGCAAGCTTGTTTGGCCATTTTTCGTTCTATTGGGGAAATTGAGGCAATTAATTTATAAAGTTCATGTTCTTCCCAGTTTAATGCTTGTGTGGTGTCTGGGATTTTGGCGTACTCTGAGTCATCATCGCCCATTTCTTCCTCAAAGAATATCATTTCTTTTAGGCCTACTTTTATGGAACAAGCATGATTATATTGCCCAAAGGCCTGGCAGTGGTTGCATATGAGGAGGCACTCTCCACTGTTTCATGGAATAGTTGGGATTTTCTCCAATAATTAAGGCTGTAATGTAAGAATTTTTGTGATATCCTCCACTTTCTCCTGGTTTGGGGAAATGATTGTGATTGCCTTCCAAATGCTAAGAGTCGGCATCCGCTGGAATTTTTGTGTTTTAAATTGTTTGATTTCTCCATAGGCTTCCAGGCCTTCCCAGTGATGTCTTTCAACTATTGTGTGCGCCAGTGTAGTCAGAAGGTAGTCAAAAAATTATAAAAATATCTTTGGATTATGTTCAACATGTACATTTGGTTGATACTAAATGTTGACCATTGGGAAGGTCAAGCACTACTCTGACCTTTGCTGCTTCATTTTCTTCTTCCACTGTTATTAATCCTAAGATCTACTCAACCTTTGTGGATAATATGGGTTGTTAAGTACACCACATGTGGGAAAATTTTAAGTTGGGTTTTCCCAAATTTTTCCCACATTTTGCGGTGTCTCTACTCCCAAGAATACATGTATCCCATGTTCCACCAATGATAGCTGTTGCAAGTGGGATACTTCAATGTAACTACAGTATTTTACTAAAAAATCACAAAATTTTTGGGGTGCGCCACATCAGGTATTTCTTTAGTACTAGATGATCCACATCAGGTATTTTGTTTTTACTATTATTCTTATTTGTTTTTGTGCACTTGTGCCCTTGGGTGGTTCATATCCAGGTCTGCTATCAGTTACTGCATTCTCTCAATTCAAAACTTGTTTATTAGTTGTGCTCAACTCACCTGGTATTGATTAACAAATTTTAATGTTTGAATTAAATTATTTACTAAGTGATATAAATTGGTAAGAAAAAAGCCCTTTTACTTTTCTTACCTTTATTTGTAAAAACTTTAATTATCTTTCCCCCTACATGGTTTATTATGATCTTGGAGATACTTTTAAAGCTAGTTGTAGTAACTAAAAACAAATATATATATAGCCCAAAATATAGCAACTCAAATAATTTGCATCAAATTTGTTTGATGGTCATATGCTTTGCATTTTACTAAATTATATGTTCCTATTGGTCCTTTGAGAGGTACTACTGGGGCCTGTCTTAGTATGGCGCTGAACCCATACTGCGTTTCAATGTAGCCCAAGGTGCAGACCAAATTGCAGGACCAAGCAAGTATCATAGCCGACATTTACCCTAACAACCAGACACCCACTTCAAAATCCTATACCAGGCATCATATCCTTTCAACCTATTAACGTTATTTTGTTCCCACATTGACAATAGGTGAATTAGCTTCATCAGTTCAGTATCTTGATCATATGTTAAAGAGTTCTCAGTAATACAGTGCCATCAATAATAATCAAGTAAAAGAGAAGATGACATCAATACAGTCCTAATTAAGTTCATGCAATAAAGTAGGCTAGTCCATGAGCTACTAGATATTATGAATATAAAGGGCCCCTTGAAACCCACATCAGGAAAAGAAGCTCAATAGGAAATTTTATATAATTTTACAAAGCTTTAATTTATATATGGATTTAAAAATTCTAATGAGAGCAATTAATAAAAAAAATGTAATGATTTTGCCTTATGAGGTTAAACACACCTTAGAACCCATTCTGATACCTCTGTAACCTTAAACTATAAAAAAATGTATATACAATGAAATGCCTTTGATCAGAAATTAAGATTTTAAAGATTTAGACATACATAATGAACTGCTTTGTAATACTTCTGTTTTTTAAAAAAGACTTAAAATTGGTGCAAACCTTCAATAAAATCTCCATTTTATATAACACTGACGATCCTACTGGCAACAGGAGGTAGCTCTAATTACTCTAGGGTGCCTTTCAATTGTCTTTGACCATATGTCTATTTCTTGCTTTATCAATAAGTGACAGTCTCCTTTTCATCCTTTCCCAAATAAAATAATTATAGAACCTAAAATTACCTATGCACAGTATTAAAACAAACACTAGCTAAGGTATGATTATAAGTAGCCAAAAAAGAAAGATAAATCAATATAAAAATCAAGGAACCCTTATATACCATCTAGTACTAAAAAAAGGAACCCTTATATAAAAGTGGATATTTGAATACAAGAAGATAGAAGAATGTCTCCTTCAAGTCACCATATATATTTTTCAACAATTTTCTATTAGTTATATTTTTTCACAAGAGACAGAAAAATTAATAATGTTGTTATTTACCCTATTTCACGCACCTGAATAATATCTATGCTTTCTTTATGTAATGTATGATCTATTAAATTCTAAAAATTTATTAGTCAGACTAAATAAGTATCATGAAGCTCTTTACACTACATACATCCTTAAACATAACTAACCCACTTGTTAAATCTTGCCTAAAGTTATTGATATATCACCAAGAATCTTATCTACTTTATAAAATGATTCTTATGTAGCAAAAAAAGATGATACAGATCCTCACGACTCACCAAACCTTTAGTTACAATAGGCTAGTGGGATTTTATATAATTTATTGGTTTAAAGAAATAATCTTTGCCAATCTTTTTTAAATGTATTATTGCATTGCAAAATTTCTTAAGTTTTAAAAATATATCAGATATAGACAACATCATTGTGTCAAAGCCTTCTATTTTTCAGTATGTGGTTTATAGTATTGTAAATTTTATTTTTAATAAGGCCTTAATCTATATGATTACTTACAATATAGTAAACAATAATAGTCTTGGCCACTTTCTCCTCATATATGATAGGATCATATGAAACTAGTATGAAGGATAGTATATAGTGTAAAATTAGCTTTTTTTTCTGGTGCAATCACTAATTGCAATCAATTTGATTCAAGACAGTAAGTTTAATAATTGCACAGGGGAGATGAGTGCACATCTAGTGCCTGGAAAAGATTTTAGTCAAACGTGGAGGGATGAATAAGGTCAGTTTTTTCACCGTCCAAAGGTAGCAAACGCCCTGTTGACACCAGTAGCCAAACAAAAACAAAATCGGAGTGAATATCTCGATCAAACTTTTGGAGTGGCACGCAGAATGCAACCAGTATGTCCAAACGCCGCACTCTCAGGCACTATATTCACTGATTTTGGGATCTAAGTCTACCTGTATATAACTTTAAAAACCCTTTGGGATAAATTCTGAAGCGATGTATGCTTTACTTTTTAGAAGTTGTGTAATTAGCACCGCACACAATGAGCCATGGTTGTTAAAACTAGGGTTTAAATGACGCAAGAATCATGTGCCGCTGCACAGGCGCGTAATGAGCAACCTCCAAGATGGCAATGGGTGGTTAAAACAAAGAACATGGGCTGGACAAAATCAAACCATTTTTTTGCTAAATTTGATTTTCTCCACGACCATAAAACGTCAAGCCCTTTAGGCTATCTCATGGAAGGACTTAGACACTATGGGGAAATTAGCTCCTTTGAAATGCATAAATTTTTTGCTTATGCCAAACTTAGCATGGGCAAGGAAAATGCGGTGATTACCCATACTACCATAGTTGCAGAGGACTTAACAGATTCTGCACACTTCAACTCTAAACATTAACAGGCAAAAAAAACTCAAACCAACCACATTATGGTTAACAGCACACTTTCTATCTTCACTCATTGTCATGCTCTTGACCACAAATTACACACCCACCCCAGAAGAGAGGGAATAACTATGACTGAGATTTCTCAGAGCAATGGGATCCAGCCACTATAAGCTCATGACTTACTATTTGTTTGCCTTTCTATGGAGTAATCAGGGTTGTTATATTCAGGTAAACCTGTGTCCCTGCAAGAACTCAAAAAGGTCAAATAGCAACTCTGAGCTAAAGCCAAGGCAACAGCTATGGTGGCATCTGCCATTCTTCCTGCCTAGAATCAAGCTGACATGGCAGCATTTTCAGCTTTGGTGGAACAACAAAACTTCAGCCAATAAGTTTGGTTAGCACAGTCCTTGTGCCAGCAGTTTGAGCTTAGTACACCGTAACAGGTGCACTGTGCACCAATTGAAACTGAAGATCTAACCCATACTCAAGCGAGTTTATCATGGCAAATTATTGGAGTCTCATGATGGTGCACTACAAGTGCACAGTAACATGAAGCCTCAACAAGATCATAATTTTTAAAAATATTAGTTAAACCCCAACTAAAGACACTCTCTCAAAGCTGATGACTATAGGCTGGTGATTCACCTTCCATAAAACTCACTCTAGTAGGAAGACTCAAGTTTTAGAGCATTATGTGGAGAGGCAGGGCCTGAAAAGACCTCCCCACGCTCCTACTGAGAGACGGGGATCTCTTTCACAATAGGGATGTTGAACAATGCCGGACCCAAAGCCTTTTCGTCCCAGGCTAAAA
Organism: Massospora cicadina; assembly: GCA_022478985.1. NCBI lineage: Eukaryota > Fungi > Entomophthoromycota > Entomophthoromycetes > Entomophthorales > Entomophthoraceae > Massospora > Massospora cicadina. Next base: position 85,847 of record JAKSZP010005416.1, on the reverse strand, counting down.
AATTTAGCTTTACTAAGAACAACTTAACTGTGGACATCCTGGCCATTTATGAGACCCACTGCTTGCATGGTGTTGAGGATGCATGAGAAAGTATGCTCCTCCCTGAACACAAGTATTTGAGCTGCAATGTGGGATGCTTAAATGTGCAAACCATATTATACAAAGTTTTATCCAAAAAACCTTCCTTGACAGTTGTGTGCTGGTTGTGTCCTTTTTGTGGGGAACCACAGTTTACACAATAGCCAATGTCTACGCCCCAACCCGTGCATAGGTTTTCTAGGAATTCCTCTCAGCCTTGGATTCTCTTCCCCGCCCCTAAAGTTCCTTTGCAGTTGGCAACCAGAACTGCTGGGACAACCCAACTAATTACCGCTTGCCTTCAGCACTTGCCCCCTGAAGGAGCACATCAAAATTAATGTCCTGAAAGCCACCTTGGGTTTTTTTGATACCCTACCCAAGCACGCTCCTCTGCTACCCAACATGTCCCATCCCCATGTGCACAATGGACATCTGTTTTATGATCCACATAGATTTCATTCTTGCTCCATTGAATTTTAACCCCAAATCTCGCACTTCACGACCACAATGATGGAATTCTCTGATCATAGGATGATATTGGTGTCATTTACTCATCATGTCCAGTGGCACAGGCACCAAAATGGAGTAAGCTTCACCTGAACAACCTCATGTCATCCTTGTTTTTGAGCTTTATGGACACCAAAACTTTGACACAGGAGCTTGCAACTCCTTTCTGCACCGATCCCCTGTCAACATGGTCAACTTAAAGCAAACACAATGCTCCAGGCATGTACATCTCATTACAGCGCTATCTGCTGCCTTGGCAGTTATTAACTGCGCCATAGTGGAGGTGTACCAACTGGAGAGTAATGTCCTCACTGGAGGGTACAGCCCTGCTAGGGTCATAAATGTGCAGAAGTGTCCACCTTTCTAAATGTGCTGGTAAGACATCACAAGCATCACGTTTGTGTTCAGTATTAGGCAAACATATTATGATGGGAGAAAAGTTTTCTCTTTATTTCCACCAATTTTTTCGCCCTGCAACAGAGATTGGCCCACACAAAGGTGAGTTTGCCGGAAAATTCTATCACACAAACGCTTGATGAGATGCCAACTAAGATTTGAAACTATTACTCAGAGTTGTACTGATCTGGCCCAGTCTAGCCTACTGAAATCAATGAATGTCTCTCTGAAACATCATCTGTACCATTTCCTGCTACCCAGAGTTAATGAATTATTCACACAGGACTATCTCTGGTACGTTATTTGTGGTGCGCAAAGCACTGGAAAAGCCCAGGTCAAGATGGGATTCCTTATAAGTTCTATCAGAAATATTTAATTGTATTTCCTCCTTAATTTAAGCCTTGATGAAGAAAGTCTCATCAAGACATCTTCCTTCCTGGGGGTCAAAAGGCCTACATAGTTACTTTTCTAAGGAGGAGATAAGTTAGATTTAGCGAACTGACACCCTATCTCACTCACTAATACAGATATCAAGTTATTTACTAAAAGATAGCTAACCGCTTGGGGGAAGTTGCTTCTGAATAATTTCCACCTTGCAATTTAACTTATCCCCATGCAGACAATATAAGATAACATACACGCTGTGACCAATGTATGCCATTATCCGGCTACTTGGGCGCCTGTGTTCTTTGATCAACAAAAGTTTTATGATAGGTCAATTGGGAGTACCTCAGGGCCTTCCTTCACATGTTTAAACTCCAGTCCCGTTCATCAGCTGGGTAACTCTGCTCACTTAATCTTCCACAATGGCATTGCGTGGTCCAGATTTCCTTAGTGATTTGGTTCACCTCAAAGGGGTCTCCTTCTAGGGACCCTTTGAGCCCACTCTTATACAAATTAGCCTTGACCCACTCATCCGCAGTGTGAATGCACATCTTACTGGTTTTTAGGTGTATGGCAAAGCACTAGTCAGGATGCTTGCATTCGCTGATGACTGTGTGGTTGGGATATAAAACAACCATGAAGCACGCACATGGAAAGCAACTATCAGAAGGTACTCCAGAGTCAGTAACGCAGCCCTCAACGCCTCCAAAACTGAAATCATTCTCCTCGGCAAGATACTAAAAACACTGGTCCCAGTTTCCCTCAATCAGATTGATACAGTAGCTTCTTCTTATTTGCTTACCCATATGGTAACTCAATTTCGCCCCTCTGGTATGCCCCTTTTTATCCAGACCCACTGCTGGTCTGGTGCATCATCTGGGAGTATGGCTGGAGGCAGGAGGGTAAGCCACTTTGTAATAAAGCGACATATCTTGACAGCATCACAAAGCGCATCGCCTCCTTTAGAGCCCATAGTCTAATAGGCCGGGTAGTGCTTGCCAAATCTCTCCTCCTGTCAAAAGTCTGGTTTGCTGCACATCCCATCGCTTTTCCCTGTCCTTCTTCGCTTCTCTTTACTCCCTAATCCAAGGGTGGTTATGTTTAGGCCTTCCCCCTGTACGCTTAAATGTCATTTTTGGCCCTCATCATAGTGGCTTTATGGGCCTGCTCAACTATGTGGACCATGCCGTCAGAATCCTTGGCACCTGGATCACTACAGTCACTAACCCATACACTTTCTTCCCAACACTGAATGCACACAGCATGCTCTAACTTTTCCCGCAGCCTTTGCCTCCACAACCCAAATCCACCTTAACTCTCGCTTACCTATCTGGCCCCTCACCCCTCTGCCTCAGGCCTGCATTGGACTCCTTCCCACTTCAAAAGGTCTCCTCTACATATGTTGAATGTTGAATGGAAGATCATCATCATTGGACACACCACCCATAGGTGTCGCCCTACACTCTGTTTAAGGCAAGAAGTCTGTGGGCAAGTCAATTTGTACAATTTGGTACCCCAGTGCCCCCAAAATATTGCCCGTGTGGATATCTTGACATTATGGAGATCCTATACTCTTTGTAACACAGATATCCATTAGGAGGTAAGCCCATCACCCTCTTTTATAGCACCAGATTTGTGCCGATGTATAAATATACTGAAGTGAGTATACTGCACTGTGGAGTGGTCCAATGCTTTTCAATATTCACTAGTTGTGTGCGTCCATTACAGGACTTTAGTCCACCACTTGGAAGATTGTTCACCATCTCAGCTTTTCTGGCATGATGTTATGCATCTCTTTTTCCAGGAGCAAACATAGGCTTTCACACTGTCTAAGAACTTCTTCATATTTTCCAGGACCTCCTCAAACCACTCTTCATTCCACGTCTTAATAGTAGTATTTGTTTTTATGAACGATGCACACTATTATCCTTGAAGCTATTTCTGGCTTTTTTACCACCCACTGAGAAGCTGTGCGTTGCTTCCACTCTCACCTTATGGGTCACTTCCAATGCTGTTTAAATGGCCACTTGTCATCCTGCCACTGGCAGTTGGTGTCATCCTGGTTCCCCATCTGGCTCCTCTCCTCAGACCTTTTTCTCCATTCATGCTTGATATTGGATTAGGCCATTTTTGAAGCTACCCTTATTCCTTACATTAGTGGTCCCGCTAGTAACAGGAGGTAGCTTCAGTCTTCTAGGGTGAGTCTCATGTATCTTGGTCTAATATTTTTGGAGTCTATCAGAAGTGTTCATCCCACGGTCAGCTTTTCCCCGAATAAAAATTATAGTATATAGAAAAAATTTGGTTCTTTTACTAATTGGGCTATACCCAAAGAGAAAAGGCTATAGAGAAGAATACAGATAAGCATACACTCAGCAAAATTAACATGAGTGTCTACAGTTGTTACTTGTCATTGATGATTTTCATCACCAATTTGAAAAAAGAAAAATGTGCATATGGTAATCAAAGAACTCCTAAGACGTTACCATATAAACAGTTGGTACACTAAAACTGAGAGCAATGAGAAGTGTTAAAAATATTATAAAATATCTATAGTTACATCATTTTATTGTGATTAAAATTTACCTTTCGCTCTATTATTATATCAAATTTTCACAGCTCAACAAAGCTTTCATGGACAATAGTGGACTGAACATTCCTTTCATCAAGTAGGACTTATCCTTTTGCACCAGATAGCAATGACTAATAGTGTAAAGGTAAAAATCTCGTAATATACAGGAGATGGTAGTATTGGATTGTCAGAAGCAGGAGAAAAACAATGTCTTTGGAAATACTGATCACAATGAAGTAATATATCCCTACTTTAATGTCAATGAAGTAAAGTGCGTTGGGTTAATTGTAAGTTATGGAAGAAAATTGTAAGCGGAGACATAAGATTTGTCTAAGATTGACCATAATGCGCCTTTATTTGAGTGTATTATATGTTGGGAAAGTGATTTACATTAACTAGAACCTTTTAATTTTCGAGTTAAAGTATATGTAAAGACTGCAAAAGCAAAGTAAGCACATTGCACTTTTCTTGTAATAAATGCCTTTTGCAGGTAACAAATGAAAGGAAGCTGTTTTGTTATATAATTTATTTGTTCAGCGAATATTGTAAATAAGTAAAAAAATGCATAACAACCTAGTTTTATTCAAATCAATATTGAACATTTGCTGTGGATGGGAGGGTATACTTAAACTAAGATCATGTATCCAAACAAAATATGAACTTAAGAATGAATTAGGATAGTTTGATGAGTCTCATAATCATTTAAATTGTTCACATTGAATGATGAGTTGAGATTTTAAAGACTTAGTTTCTAAAACAAACAAGAATAAAAAATGTAAATTTAGTTTTGGGTTTAAATGACTTGATCAATCTGAGCTCAAATAATCATAGTCCTCTTTAATACTTGTGGTTCCCAACGCAAGTGAGGGGGTCCTCCACGCATCTTTATTTGTGTTGTGCCAATCAAATAAATATATAGATAAAATAAAAATCCTACCATGGTGCCATGTCGTCAGGCCTAGCATAATATTAGAATTGGAGGAGAAATGGGGGTGACTTTTTCAAGAACTGGTTTATTCAGGTGGTGGGGAAAGGCGGAGCAAAGGGGTTTAAGCATCAGTGACTTGGGGCAGAATGAGAAAGAGGTGAGGGTTCTCCTTGTCAATGAAGCCAGTGGTGTACATCACCCAACCATCAAGAGCAAGCTGGTATTAAGCAAAGGTGAAGAGTTTGGGTATACAAATGAAAGATTTAATGCGTTAGAATTTTTGGGTGTAGTTGGGGTCAAAAAGTGATGATCTCACCATGTCAACGCAGGCGTGGACTGCTGCAAATGGAAGTTCATCAATTTTATATAGCTTCATTGGTGAAATATCTAGGGAAGTTAGGGGTAGAAAGTTCTCATAAATTGGCTCAATCGCTGTATGAAGGGCATGGCAGAGGAGGGTGTTGGTGGGGGCACCATCTACATCAATAGCCTTTTGATGAATATTTATGTAAACATAGAAACCATTATGTGTACAGAAACTGTGGCGGGGAGTTGAATCAGGGGTAATGTGATAAATTCTGGTCAGTTAAGGTTGTGTTTATTTCTGTAGGCATATTCTTCATAATCAACCATTTGTGAACTTTGAAAGGATTAGATACGTCCAGCGCTGGTCCAGTGACAAGTTTTATTGGGTGGCAGACTCTGATTGGTATTGCACAATTGACCATGTAAGTCAAATGGCGCATAAGCTGTGATCTTCTAATAAATATTTCTTGTGGATGCTCTTAGATTTAAAAGAGAATTGGTAGCAGCACTCTTGGAAGATTAGGGTGGGGGAGGGATAAAAACCAATTAAAAGAACATATTAGAAACAGTGGTGGTGTTGGCGCTGGAGGGATGAGTGGAGAAATCAGCTTCAAAGAAAATGATGGGCACTTGTGCTTTAAATGATCAATTTTAAGCACACGGGCAGATAGTGAGGCCATAATTGATGCATGCCAAGAAGGGATGATCAGTGGTGGATCTTATCACAGTGTGGGGTATCACGCTGTGAGTGTTGTGACAAAGTTCAGATCATTGCAAATGCACAAGGCTTGGTAAGCTGATCAGTGCCATTGGGAACCAAAAATAGCAACGTGGTGTCAGTGATGTAAGCAGCCAAGCCCTCCATGAGATTTTGACAGAGGCATTCAGTGGTAATGTGTTAGGGCAAGCCAATAAACTGGCCAAAAAGTGTGGCCTCGTCTGGCAATTGAGTTCTGAAAGTCATTTTTGGTTTATTTTTATATAATAAAAGCTGCTGTGCTACAGAAATGCCGTGAGCTTCACAAGAGAAGCTGAGTTCAAATAACTCTTGAAAGTGTGGAAATCTATGAATCTGAAGGGTTTTTGAACCACCGTAGCAATCTAGAACATGGCTGCACTCGCTTAGGGGTAGAGCTTCCTCTACTCAACCTGAAGGCTGAATTGCAAGTTGCTCTGAGAAAGTACCAGGGTCTTCTAAACACCTCCCAGGAGCATGCGAGGTGATGGGATAAGCCTTGAGGTGGGATGAAGTGATCATAATTGTTTGTGGAGCTATCTGGGTCAGCATGAGGGGCATTTTGAAAGTGTATGATTAACTCCAGGAGGAAGTGTACCACTGCCCCATGCAGTGGTAGCAGGCATCAATTGAGCCAATATAGACTTAAAGTAGTGTGGTTGAAAAAACTGGATGATAAAAAACTTTTTTATAAAATATAATTCATTCTGATTAGCAACTAAAGCAAAAGGAGTTTTTTCCAATATTCATAGTTTTGGAGCTCTAAAAATTACTTTATAGGAGCTCCAATTGTTATAATTTATGAAATTTTGTTTTATTAGAAATAGTTTTTAACTAGACAAAAAAATGAGAGTTCATCTAATGAAAAAAGCTTTGAGAAAGCCCTTACAGATTTAACTTTATATATATAATTTGTTAACATAATCTATAGTATAAATATATTTGGTCCTTCCTGATACTTTAAATCAAAATTTTATGTATAATAGTATTACAAACTTTGAAGCTCTAAATGCAAGAGTATGCCTTATCTTTCCTGTAACAATCACTTTAGTTACTATGATTCAATTATAACAGCAATTTTTGATAATCACATAGGAGAGATGGGCAATTTAATAATAAATCTAATACAACCTGGGCGAGCGTCGCATCAAGAGGTGCACAAAACGGTGCACTCAAGGGCAAGAAACGCCCTGGAGGGGGACCAGGAACCCAAGCCGCCAAGAAACCACAAACTCAGACACCATCCGGGTTTATGATATTTACTATAAAACAAGATTAATACATGCATATCTAATGTAACCAACCCCTTTCAAAGGTGGAACATGGGCTCTGACTCTTCCTTGGGGATGAGTCCCCAACCCTGTGGGAGAAAATATGCGAGGCACAGTCGTCCCTTTTCCCCCACGCGGTATATGTTGCCACCAACAACATGGGCCATGGCTGGATCAATATTAGTTTTAAAACAGCTGAAGAAGACGATGCCACAGCAAAAGTCTGCATCAAAATTGCCCTTCCTGAGGGCAAAAAAATGGTGCGCACCATGCGCACCAGATGGAACAAAGAAAAACTTTGTTCATCTCCTTTGACTCACTCCCTACCAACCTTCCTTGTAAGGTAATTGAGGAGGAGCTCCGCAAAGGGCTCATAGCCTATGTAGAAATTATTTAACTCAAATTTATAATTATTTCGCCTGATGCCAACCCTGTGCATAGGAAAACCTATTGCTGTGATCAACCCATTCCCCGAAGTGGAAGATGACTTATCAAGAATCCCTTGCACAGCAGAGTTTCATTTTGAGGATGGGGGACAGTCATCCGCATTCTGAGTTACACCATAATGGCACCGCCTATATCCAACCACTGCGGTTCATTGGGACACAAGGAACACGCATGTCCCATGATGCGGGCTTAATGGAAGCAGAATACTGTGAGGAAGCCATGGACGAAAGTAATGAAAACTTCGCCAGAATGACCAATGGCCACCACCCATTCCATTGGGGTGAAGATGGACTTTACTCCATCGTGGACCCAGTTAAACATAAACAACACAAAGCGGCACAAAAAGCCTGCAAGCGGGCAGCAGATGAGGTGGCAGCGCATGTGGAAACATCCATAGACTCCAGACAAATTAAAGAGGATATTTCAGATATACACTGAGCCAACCAATCAGAACAATATGCTCAGATTGAAAATTTTCTCAGCAATTTGACTGAGTCACCAAGTGACATCAATTATGCACATTTTGAGGAACAATTCAGCCGCAATATGGGCGAAAATGCGGTGCACAACTCTCCAAATTTGAACCCCAAAAATTACAGAACCCAAGCACCACGCATTGAACCATCATGAGACACATGCGGGAAAAGATAACACAAATTCCAAAAACTGCAATTTTTGCGAAAAAACGAGTTTCATCAAGGGAACTGACATTTCCACTGAGAGAGTTAGAGTACAGACGCAAAGAATAGCCAAAATGAGCCGCGGTGGGTTAGGGCCAGAGGGCCCTCCCAACCGCTCCTGAGGCGCCATGGTCACCTCAGTGTCAATAGGGACGCTAAACATTTTGGGAGCCAGGGCTCAAATGTCCCAAGCCAAAAAGCTGGACTTCCTGCGAAAACCCCTTGTAGAAATCTTGGCCACTTAAGAAACCCACTGTCTACAAGGGGAAGAAGGATCCTGGTCATCCAGGGTCTCACCATCACAATCAGTATGGATGTCTCACTGTGGGGTGATTGTCCAAAATAACAATAAATTAAAAATTACAATTTCATCATCATCCTACCTTCATGGCGCATCCTGGTAGCAATGATCACATGCTAAGAGGAAACAATCTCAATAGCATGCATCTATGCACCGTGCACCGCAGCCAAGAGAAAACAATTTATAGAAACTGTGCCAACACTCACCCTCCCACCAGATGCCATCTTATTAGGCGACTTTAACTGCTGGGATAACCCTGACACAGACCAATGGCCAAACCCCAGGGGATACCCACTGGGGCACATCAAAAAATGCACAATGAAGGCATCCCTTGGCCTACAGGATGCCCTCCCAGGATCACCACTCCTTCCCCACATGACATGGCCCAACATATGCGAGGGAGCACTCATATCAATGAGCCGCATCGATCATATTCTTGTCCCATAATCCCAATGATCAAGAATTTCCAAATTTACAACAAAAAAGTCAATTTTACCAACCTCCGACTTGTTTTGGTGCAGTTATTGCCAACCCAAACCCATGCACAGGTGTCGCCCTGGAGAAAGCTACACCCAAAAAACATAAAATTAGCCAAAATATCTGAATGGGTTGAACATGAGGCCATAAACCAAGAATTCACAGCCCCACTCACTTCAGATCCCATTGTTACATGGGAAAATTTCAAAAAGGAACAAATCAACAAACCTGACATCTCACATCATGTAAGTATACCACCGATACAGCCACAATCAGGCATACCTTGGCAGAACTGGACACCTCAAGTTTAACATCCCAAGATCCAGTTATAGCCCCAACTGGGAATGAAAATGGGCGGACATATCCATCCAACTAAACACCCTCATCTTTGAGCACCAACACAGAATCAAAGTATCGAACAAAGGTAAGTTCATAAAGGAAGGAGAAACATGATTGACATATTTATTCCACCAATTCCACTCCCGCAGCAGCCAGCCCACATGCACACAGGTCCGCAAGACCAACAGCACCGTGGCAACTGACCCTGAGGAGCTCAAGGTGGAAGTACACCGCTATTACACTGATTATACTGTGATACACTGACAGACCCACAAAAAATCATAAAATTTATACAAACTGCCAGAATACAAAGCACAACACTGAACTACAATATTCTAAATCTATTTACATGGGAGGATCTTTGGGATACAATCCGCAGTGCACCACGTAGGAAATGCCCAGGGCCTGATGGGATGCCCTACAAATTTTACAAAAAAATATTTTCAGCAAATTGCCCCCCTCCTATTGACGTCTATGAACCTTTGCTTGCTGGAAACACGCCTCCTACCTGGTGGCCATGAATCATATGTCATAACCTTATATAAAAAGGGTGACAAATTGGACCTGGCCAACTGGCGTCCAATCGCACTCTATAATACTGACATAAAAGTTCTAACAAAAATTTTAGCAGCCAGATTAGGCGCAATTGCCTCTGACGTCCTGTCACCCAACTAGTTTGGGTTTATACCAGGGCGCTCAATTTGGAACAGAATACACCCTTTTGCAAACATATGTTAGTCCAAAGCAACTGGAGCCCTGGTCTTCTTAGACCAGGAAAAGGCATATGACCGCGTTAGTTGGCCATACCTAGAGGAATGCTTACACGCTTTTAAACTCCCACCCAGAATCATAAACTGGGCGATGCTCCTTACAGAATCAGCAACCATGGCTGTATGCGGCCCTGGCTTCCTAACTAACAAGATCACACCACACAGAGGGCTCAAACAAGGGGACCCCCTCTGCCCACTGCTGTAAAACTTAGTTTTAATCCACTCCTCCGCGTAACTGACTCACGCCTCATGGGCATAACTGCATAAGGCCAGCCAGCATATAAGATACTGGCCTTCACGGATGACTGCGTGGCTGGTATAGCTAACAACAATGATGCCCAACAGCTGGAACGCACCCTAGAGGAATAATCCATGGTGAGCAACGCATTTCTCAACAAAAGGAAAAAAGAAAGCATTCTCTTAGGCAAGTAAACTAACAACTAAGATATAACACCAGAACCTCATACCCATATGAAGGAAAAGGCCACTCATCTTACCTTTTGCATCACCTCCCACCACCACTCCTGTCCTCCACCTTGTGATATGTCTGGAAATGGGGGATATGCCAATGAGACAATGGAAAGAAACTACTACAGCGGGTATCCAAAAGCGTAGCCTCCCTCAAGGGAAGATCCCCAGGACTAACGGGGCAAGTAACAGTTGCTAACTCACTCATCCTCCCAATACTATGGTACCCTGCCCACGTGATCGCCTTCCCACCCACCTTCATAACTTCAATCTGCACGCTCATCCAGGGCTGGCTGTGGCCCGGATCCCATCCTCCTATATGGATGGAAAAACTCATTGGCCCATGCTCAAGCGGAGGCATGGGATTAATAGATTTTGAGTGCCACGCCAACCGCATCATGGGTACCTGAATAAAGGAAGTCCTTGCCCCAGACCTCCCGCAACAACACTGGCCCAGGGCATAGAGGACTAACTTTTCACAGGCGCTCAAATTAACCAACCCACATATCCTACCCAGACTACTATAATACCTTTCTAAACACCCTACTGCAACAGTCCCTCATGGAACCCCCCCTCACTTCTTATGCATCCTCTGAACCATCCATCACATGGGATGGACCGTAGAGAACACTGGCAATTTTCAGGGAAGGGGACGACCCAGCCCCCACTTTAAATTAAGAAACTCAGAAAACCACCCCCAGAGAGACATGCTTTCTATGACCCCAACCATTGCTAGAATCGGATACCTAGATGCGTTGGACATCCCCTATGACTTAACCACACAGAAGACAGTGTGGAGAATGACTCACCACCCACACCTACAGCTAAGGGTAAGAGCCAACGCCTGGCGCTGTCTGTTAAGGACCTATAGGATGGCGGACTGCTCCAATTCCCTCCACGCAACCTGCACAGTATGTTGAGGGGAGGGCTCCCCACATCACCGCCTAGAAACATGCCCCCAACCAAAGCCATATGGCAGGAAGTCGCGCGCCTGCTTAAAATCCAAAACGAGCAGGAATTTTCTATATTAAAGAGCCTCCTCGTGCTCCAGATCAAGTCACTAATCCCATCTACCCTCTGCTCCCTAATGATACCCATTGCAATGTGGACAATCCACACCATGCCTTAGATGCGTTCAGGGGCATGGCCCAACCATCCATGGGGTTATCTATAGGTTCCACGTCCACTTACTGGAGCACTTCCAAGCCTGGCTCTATGGATATATGAGGCCAAAGCAACAGGCGCTCATAGAATCGTGATGCCCACTCTGATTTCTCCGCACAGACCCCTTCCTTCACACCTGCTGTATAGCGGGGGAAACCCCCTTGGAGTAGCACACCAACCCCCCCATACCTGGCAGTCCCGCTGGCAACAGGGGTAACCTTAGTATTCCGTGGTTGGCCAAATTCATCTATCTTCATTTTCCACACATACTTGGTAATGCCCATCCTCTGGTCAGCTTGCCTTGGTTAGATGAAAAATAAATGCGAGAATATGAATATATATATTAGTATATAGTTCAAATCAAATGATAATTAGATAAAGTTTACCAGCTCATTATTTAGGAGTTACAGTAGCTAGTCAAGAAAAGGTATTTTTAGTTATGGCATAAACTACCCCTGAATAAAGAACCTTTTATACTTTTCTAAGAGTTCATATTCTTTATTTTTAAATGAATTTAATAAAAAGGGCACATTAATAGCTTTTATGCTATGTTTATATAAAAACATGTATGATTTAATATCAGTATATAGTTAAGTTAGAGTCAAAACAACACTTATAAGATAAAATAATAATAATTAAGATATATTTTTATTTTAAACAGACCCTTTTTATCTTAAGGAAGATGTTAGAGAATCTTTTGACTAGAATCAAGGTCTAAAACATATTACTAATGTATTTATATTCAATTTTAAAAGTTGATGTTTATTTAAAAGTTTACTATTCTATTGATTGTTATTAATTCAATTAGGCTTAAAAGCTCTTCTGATGTTCTTTGTCTCATACCTCTCATGTTGTTTTCACAGAAGCTCTACCTTATATTTTGTTCTCTTTTAAGACCCAATTATTGCGAATAAATTTTCAATCTTCTTGAATTTATGGAAATCATACACTAACCTAGATGTCATAATTATATAGCTCTTAAATTTATAGCTATCTTCTTTTAAGCTGCTATTTTTAAGGTTGGGACCATCTAGTACTAAAAAAAGCTGCTATTTTTAGACCTTATACACTATTCACTTGCAATATATGTCTTTAATCAAACTTACTGATATTACAAATACAAATTATCTACTAAATATGGATGCTATTAGTAAGTTTAAGGCTATTTAATACTGAAAATATTCTAAAGGTGAATTTAGAAACTGGTTTAAAAAAATAAAATTAATAAGATAAAAGCCCATTAAAGTCTTTTAAAATTTATTGAACCAGAAATGAAAGAAAAAAATAAAGGAACATCAGGAAAGGGGATATTATCATATGAGAACCTTAAGTCTTTTTAAAGAAAAATATAGCCGTTTAAATTTTACATTTTTTTATTAAGGGTAGATGAAACGTTATTGACAAAGTCTATTAAATAGAAAAGCCTTCATATTTATAACATTGGTAATTTAAGTATGTTTATTACTTAAACTATAACAGTTTGTTAAGCTGTTATACAAGGAACCAAATACTTACACATTACAACACAACACAACAGCTTGTGATTTTTATTGTGGGATTAAACAACAAAATGATACTAAATACTTTTACAAGATTTTATACTTCCTATATGGATAAGATTCAAGTTTAAACTACTTTAATATAAAGTGTACCTGACTTTCAATAGTGATCTATTTAAAAGTTGTTTAGTTTATGAGTATATTTAAACAGAAACCTATATATGTTTATTAAATTAAGCCAAGCTGGGGGACAGATATTATCAATTGATCAAGAGATTATTGATAATAAAACCTTTAGTGCAAACAGAACCAGATGATCTATAAGAGCTTTATAGAAACAAAAAAATCAAGGTCAGTTGGTTGGAAAAATCTAGAACTGCCTATCTGACCCTGGCGGAATGGTAGGGGGGATTGGGGGTTCAACTTTAACTGCATATTCCTCATCTCATAGTAAGGGATGGGCCAATGTGGAGAGCAAGGCCGTAGGGGTGTCAGAAGTATGCAGTTTAATATTACTTAACAACGGAATTTTATAAAATATTAGTCTATTATAAGGTTGCTCTTATAGATATCAAGAGCTTTTTTGGCTTGGATGTGGGCGTTGGTGTTTTGTTGAGTGTGGTTCTTATTGGTGCCGGTAACATTTATTTTTAGATACCAATTTACCACTGCAAATATGTTGGATAGTTCTTTTGGCTTTCTTGTACATATTTAAAAAGTCGCACTTACCTAAAGTGCTAAAATAGATGGTATATCATGAGGAGGGATACCAAATGCAAGCATCAGCACTAATTTGACAGAAGCTTTGCAGAAGGTTAGACAGTAAGATGAGGAGCCGTCTCAACATCTTTTTGTTAGTCTCTTTGGAATGGAGCAACACTTATCTAGAGGGTATAGAAATGAGTGGTGAATCTTCATAATACTTGGTGTGCACAAATCATTAGAGGTGGAGATTGGATGGTTTAATATAATCTTCCAATCATTAAATTAAGATAATAAGCTTAAGGGTACTAAGTGAATTAGATTGGGGAATCAGTGTAAGATTGAGGTTTGGGTGGCAAATAGGAGGAAGATTAGGATTAAATCTTAGTCCAAGCTGCTTCCTGAATGGCTGTGAGATTTTCAGATCTGGGCTTGAGGAGGGGCCTGTTTGGCTGATGCTGAAAAAGCTTCATCAAAAGACCTTAAACGGTGAAGTAAGATTGTACTTTGTACATAAAAAGTCGTATTTTGGTGTCAGGTTGTTCACAAGATGAGATAGGCTCAGATCTGGCAGAAGCTTTAAGGGTGGGGAATTTGCATTTTAATTGTTCAATTTGATTTAGTACATACAGATACTTTTCAAGCCCTCCAAGAGTTCTTAAAACAAATGGTTGGGGCAGAAGGGATAATGGAACAAGGGGAAATTGAGAGTATTTTTTTATAAGATTTGGGGCACATCGTGGCAGATTCTCTAGGCCTAGCCATATATGTGAAGACATTTGGGGCAACAAACTGTAGGATTTGGTCAGAGATGTAGGCTGGTAAGCCAGCCATCAGCTCCTTGTGGAACGCTTTGGGGGGAGGAGAGTGGGCAATTCAATGAGATGAATCCATAATGGTGTCCGGTGGTAGCTATGTGCAAGTTGTTATGAGAGAGGTGCCCTATAATACCAGGGTCATAGTCACCACAGTGCAACATTGGCTTTGCAAATGAAGCCCAGATTAAAATACCACTTATAAGGGTAAAGTCAATGAAGCTGGAGGGTTCCAATACCGTCTGAGCTAATTTTCATAACTGTTTATCTGTGTAAGGGAAAAGACTCCCATATTTAAACAAAATGCCACATTGCATGTTGCTGCGAGGGAGAACCAGGGGTGGTGGGAAAGTTATATGAATGGACAATAAGCCTAATTTATTAATGGTTGGTCATCAGTTTTCCATCAAAATTGAGGTAATAAATCTAATATCACCATATTTTGATATAAGTAGATGCTAAACGCTTTGACCTAAGCCAAATATGGGGATGTGGTCAAAGCTTCCATTATGAGATGGAACAAAGAGAATTGGAGAAGCTGAGTAACAGCTCAGATGAGCCAAAGAATGGCCAGAGAGATTATGAAAAGGACAGTAAAGAGAAAAAGAAAGGGCTTCTTTGATTAGTAACATGTAGTGGATTCTACTTTGTGAAGTTGGAAAAAACAATGGTAATGAACTCTGTTATTATCAATAAAGTGTGCGCTTAAACCTTTGGCTTGAATTTATATTTACATTTCAATTGTCTTAGTAACAGCAATCTTCATATTGTCTTTTTGTTGCGTCAGTGGAAAACCCTCCTGTGCATCTCTTTGGCAAATCTCAACCAATTTCTCCAGATTTTATGTCAGGGGGTTATAAGAATCTCCTGGGAACATGCAAATTAAAAATCAAATTTTTTTGGAAAAACAAGTTTACCTGAGGTTTTTGGCAAACAGGATGACCTATTTCAAACGTATATTCCAGTGAGGTGAAAAATATTAGGGGCTATGTTGCTACTCAATACTGGAACATCTGTTGAGGGAGCCAGAGACTTTAAAATTGAATGTCTAGGAAGAAGTGTGGAGGGGTTAGGTTACTTTAGTTGAGATAAACTACTCATTAGTGCAATTGAGTGGAAAGCAAGTATAATAACCTCAGATTCCTAAAGATAAAAAATTATTATATAGCAGTTCATGTATAATTTAAAGTGTAATTAACTTTTCTAGAAATAGATTTATTGTTTCAATATTGACTCTTAGGTTTAGTACTTTAGGATACAAGACTTCAATATTGACTTAATTGGTTAAAGTGTATTAAATTTCTACCCTAAATTTATAATGCTCATAAAGATATACTTCCTTTTAGTAAGCTTATGATCTCATAAAAAGAGTATTGGTTATTATATTTAGTAAGATATGTTATATCCATCTGGATAACTTTATTACAAACATTTAATTAAACCTAAATAAGTAAGTATATATTATGAAATATAACAGCCAATTCTATTCAATTACATTAGTTTACATAGATAAAACATGTCAGGATTATACTTAAATATACTAGATAAGACTTCAATTATTAAGTTTTGACTTAAACTAACTTTGTATAATAGAGTATCAGGTTATATATGATATTTTGATATGTAAATAAAGTATTAGCCATAAAAACAGTGAAAAATATTGTAACTTATCTGTAAAATAGAGATCTTTGTTTCAATATTTTTCTTTATATAGTTCTAGTCAAAAAATTCAAGCCTTTTTGATATTATATAATTTAATTTGAGGTGGGCTGACCTTGGGAAAAATATACCACACTGATAGAGGGGATAGGCAGTAGGGAGTGAAAATATAGGAGTGGAGGACAAAACCCAAGTACTGAGGGGGTAAACGTTATTGTGCATGTTCAGATATGCTGGGAATACATGATCTAACTTCACTAATCCGCTTGGTCAGACCAAGGCACGGTGCATGAATCCACATGTATTGGTATCCTTTTGTCACAGAAATGCGATTTCTGCCATGATGGGATTGGAACCTGCATTGTGAGGGGCAATAATGGGACGCACATCCTGACTATGCCACACCCCACTCTTTTTGGTATTATATAGTTGACTTTTATTATATAAATGTTACTAGAATTTTATATCTAACTGTCTAATCTTTAGTATACTATAATTTAAAGCCAATACACACTTTAAGTTAAAATAAAATAAACAACATAATTACAATTATATAAGTCTTAATTATCAATTTATCATTCTTATAATTTAAGTAGTTTTAATTTGTTGCAATACCTAATTATAAAATTGATAGTCAAATCTAACATTTAGTTTTAGGAACATTTACCTATTTAATTAATATTACTTCCTTCTTTTCAGTGCTTTGGTAGCAAAACGGTCTAATTTTACCATGTTTAAAGTATAGGGGTTTGAAAAACATTATACCTTATTGAAATATTCTTAGGAGTAGATGATTGAGCAGTTAGACTTGATTTCATTTATATAAATATTAAAATTTCTTATAATATTTTCAAACAGTGTAAAATTTAAAAATTTATATGAGTTTTGCTTTTATAAAATGAACTTATTTTAGCTAAAAATAAATTAACCCTATACTGTGGCCTTAAGGGTGGTTAGCCATCCTCTCTCTCACAAATATCACATTTTATAGCAAAAAGTGAATTTAACAAGAACTGAGAGAGCAACCAACTGCCAGAACGCACTGCAATTATATAGAGCAGTGAACAAAGGCCAACCACCTAAGCATAGGGAAGCCTATCCACCCATCTGTGCGCAGCACATAGAAACAGATGACTTGCTTGCACCAATATTAATTTTTAATAATAATAATACAAAGGATGCTACGATGTATGTACCATCTGATGACCTTCCTGCTGGCCCATGCCCCGACATGACTAGAAATGGGGCAGGGCAATCTACCATGTGCACGTCAAATAACAATCTGGCGATACAAATGATGATGAAATGCGTGAATGCATTGATGGGTTAAGGAGCCCTAATGACTAGCACAGATGATGGGGTCAACTCCCTAGGATCGATGACTGCCAACACCCAGATGACAAGAGCAACCTTCTGGGAGTGAGGCCTGACGCCAAGAACAGCGGAGTTGGGAATATTCCACATTGAAACTCAATCAGCAGGGGGGACTGGGGCCTCACAGGGTGAGAAAATTATTGCCAATAAAACAAAAAACCTGGATGAAGTATTGGTAAGATCTGAAACCAACTCAGATTTGAATAACAAAATTGGCAGTTCAAACCAACAGAGCTAAGCAATAAAAAGTTTTCTTCCATCATGGAGAAACTTACCAAATCCGCTCAGGGTATTCAAGTGAAGAACAATTAAGGCTCCAATTCTGAAAAAGCCCAGTTAAGGGAAAATGGTCCCCAACCAAAATGATTTGGCAACATGAGTAATTCATCAGGTGGGATGCCTGATATGCTATTAGGCGCAATCCCTGATGAAGGCATGCTTACAGGGGGCCCTAGCTCAACAATGCATCGACGGCCAATCCTAAATAGCCATTTACCAACCCAAGATGCTCCATTGGGGACCAACCAAGGCGGGAGTGAAACTATATTAGAGACCAAATCTGAGGGATCAGACACCTGAGAGTGTTCAGCAAAAAAACTAAAAGTATTACTGGAAGGGGCGGAAACCCCAACAGTGGTCAACTCAATGGCCAGGGCCCTGGTAAAATTTACACCAATCCAATCAGACATGTTAGCGCACTAAGGCGTATCCACCCGCGAGGTCAAACAATGGTAGGCCCTCCAGTTTCCTACTCTAAGGCGACTCAATGAGTCTCTAAAGGTATCAAGCCAGCCATCATGGCTATATGGTGCAACCATAAATTTTCCACCAGAGTGGCCAAACGCTGGCTTGATACCCAAATCTTAATTGAAATGGCGTTACAATTCAAGGCATCCCCAAGTTTGAACCAAAGATGCCCTTGAATGAATGAAAATCCCCATGGACTACAAGGTGATAGAGGCCGCAATCCATAAAGATTTAAAACTGGTGGATGCAAAAGCCTGGATGGAGGCCAGAATTGACCTATTAAATGTGATGGAGTACAATAAGGCGGGCATTAAAGCATGATAAGCCCAAGCTGATGGGAGCTCAGGCCTCAACCCAACAAATTTAGCTGAGTACACTATACAATTCACAAATGCATCTATGGCCCTTGAATGGGCCCGACACTCCATTCCAATGGACACAGCACTGGAATGGTATAGCATTACTTTCTCCCCAGAGGAGGCACTACCATGGATCATGGCCAGGTTCAAGGCAAACGAGACCTTACACTGGTCATACACCCAAATTCCTCCATCCACTGCATCAGACCTTATGAAAGTGGACTGGACAAAGGAAAAGGTAGTGGAATGAGGACCCTTTCAGGATTGGTCACTGAAAGAGGCCATTAACTGGTCTGCCAACGGATTCACACCAATGGAGATGAAATACTGGTTCTGAGCGGGGGCCAGTATGGACTTAGTGCGCGAATGGGCAGAGCTGGGGGTGACTAAACCGATTCATGAAACTCTTATAGGCCAACCATTCCCGATTGAAAAGTGGAAAATCTGGCGTAATGCTGCAACTATTGCTGAGGTTGCAGACTGGGATGCAGCGGGGTTCATCCCCCCAATCAGCCCAACCGTGGATGGAACACAAGATTTCACCACAGGCGGCAACAGCGATGAAAGGGGTCACAACACCAGACTTGGGCTGAGAATGGCTCAAATCAGGGATCTGCATTGAAACTATCCAGGATTGGAAGCAATCCTTCCTGGAACCGATGATAGCTGCCCATATGCTGATGTAGGCTTCACCCCATCAGAAGCATTTCAATGGTGTGAAGCGGGGGTTCTGGTGGACATGCCATGGGTAATCACAGATGGGGGCTGGAACAGCGTTACTGTAAGGGACTGGTGTCAGCGTAGCTCAATTACGCTGGGGGTCCTCCAAAAATACCTCCACCCAACGTGTGGCCCAAAACCCACTCTCAAATGGTACCAACTGGGGTTCTCACCAGCAGATGCCCAAGAGTGGCAGAGCCTAGAGATTGGAGTGCAAATGGCTAGAAGTATCAACCACCGTGGTATCAACATTCGCCAGATTGAAGCATTCCTCAGCTGGTGATTCAGCCTTAACGAATTGGTAAGTTGGATTTTAAGGGAAAGACCCCCACCGAAGTACCCAAACCAAGTGAGAAAACCAAATATTACAGCGCCGCGGTGGCGCATACTGAAGACAACACCTGGAATGGAGCAGGGAACCACATCAAAAAAATCCATCAATTGATCAGTGGGGGCTTTACAGATTGCCAGGCACCGAAATAATACCTAAAAGATGCTATCCAAATCCACCTGCATCTAGTGTAAGAGGAAGAATGGTCCGACCTGATATTGTAAATTTATCAGGAATTAGATGAAGCCCTAGCTGGAGGGGACTTTGATCATCACTGAGTACCCAAACGGGGATATATAGATATAGTGATCCCAGGCGAGTTGGACCACAAGAAGTTCCTCAAAATTGGCATCAAGTACAAGGGGATTTATCTGTGAATGGTGCTGACCAGATACGCCAACCAAACTGCAAGGTGGGTAACCTTACAGAACCTCCCTACTAGTCGCAAATGGGAGTGGGTGCACAAAGTGATCTAGACCGGATTGTTGTACTATGGGGAAGTACAAGAATTCTGGCAAGCCAGTGGCAATTACATCGCAAAGTTCCTCCGCCCTTGGACAGTGGAAGCGCTGTACGAGCTGGCACCCCGGATGAAACTGAACAGAATTGCTCTACCCAGATTCATCCGCCTGCCCAGCCTTGATAGGGTAGTATATTTCTAACAGGAGGACGCCAAACAAGTGTGCAGGTTCTGCTACCTGACTGGCCACACAATGGTTCAATGCCACCATTGTAAAGGCTAAACTACATGAGAATATGAATATGACCCTGTTGGGGGAATCACCAAGGTGGGTACCAAGACTTTCCTCCACCCAAAAGCCAGAGAATGTATCCTGCGCAACTTAATGGAGGTAGCGGATATGAAACGCCAGCGACAAGAATTAGACCTGGCACATAGAGAAGCGTGGGAATGGGAAATGGCAAAATGACCTGAAGCAGATGACAAACCATTTATAAATCAAATCCCAAAGCTTATGCAATGGATGAGGAAACCATCCCAGGACCAACAGATAAACATCCAACCCAAGTGGAATGGATGGTCTGGGAGGAGGAAAGATGGCAGAAGGCGAACCCAAAGAAGTCTCCCAAGCAAGGGCGGATGCGGGATACCAGAAAGTTGAAATTGAAGCCTGACATGACAAAAGGGAATACAAAAATGAATCAGAAGCCATTGACAAATAAGCCTGAGGTGACCGGTGAAAAATTAGCAGGAGCAATGAAATCAACAAAATTGGCTAGGCAATCACCGACTAAAAAATTGAGTTCTGCCGATAAATTGGACAAAGGGTGTGGATCCAGCCAATGGATGAGGGAGAATCTGCTGGTCTGCCAGAAGGGAACAAGGGGCACCTGGACCCAATCATAAAACCATCCTGATTAACCATCAATAGGGAGATGGGGATGGTGATTAAATACCCAGTGCACAGGATGCCCAGTAATATAATCCCAGTCCCAACCAACCAACCCCAAAAACCAAATATTGCACCCCGCCAACCATCAACACCACCACCATCAACTAACTAGACCTCTGTACATGACTCGATCCACAACCCAGACAATGCTAAACCTCATACCCAAGGTTTGTGCAGCCGGAAATGAGGATAGCGACTATAAATGCTTGGGGGATGGCAAGCATACAAAAGAGGAGGAGGAATATGCACCACTTAAAAACTAATAAAAATATTGACCTATTTTTTATTTCAGAAACACAAGCTTGTAACCAAAAGGAAATGGTGCCAAGCTTGAACCATGATGCAAAAAACCACCTGTGGTCCCACCAGATAGGCTACCAAGCCCTATGGATGTACCACGTTGCAATAGTTGCAATGGACAAGAAAATAGACATGGAATTTTTGAAAGAAACTCACGCTGGTAGGATCTTGATAGTGATGGCTACAAACAGAGACACTGGAAGGAGCATACTAGTGGTAGCAGTCTACGCCCCACCAAAAGCTCCACAAAAACCATATTTTTTGGGATTTCTTAGCATAAGTGCCATCCAAAGCGTCAACCGTAATAGCAGGCTACCTGAACTGTTGGATGAATGCAAGTCAGGATACATACCCGACGAGAGAATGCCCCAACAGTAAAGCCAATGAGATGCTTGATTACCTAGTCAAATTGGGGATGTTCCTGATGATTGACAAAGAGGATGATGACCTGGCCAATCTAATGTGGTGGACATATGACGCCACTGGATCCTCACTGTCAGGATCACATTTAGACTACATCCTCATATCATCGGACCTAAGGCCAATGACGTCCAACAGCAAGGTTAGCATAAATGCCAAAAGCGACCACATGGTCATCCAGGTGGAGATTGACCTTGATGAAACTCTGAGCAACCACGAGTGGCAACTGGCACCAGCCACGGTGAGGAATGGGATTGGTGCCAAATGGTTGATGCAGGACTGGATTAACTAGTAGCACATCTGGACAAACACCCAGAGTTGGACCAGCTAGAACGATGGACCTGGATCAAAGAGAAGATGAAACATGATAGTATGAATTTCAAAAAAGCGACCTTCTACAAGCAAACAGCCACCATGAAGCAAGTGAAGTCTAAATCAGAAAGGCTGAGGCTCACCCACCAGGACAGCGAAGTCTGGTGGAGCGAGTACCAAAAAATAAACAAAAAGTATTGGGCCATAATGATGAAGCAAGACTCAGAGAGATGGACCAATGCAACTTACCAATATTAGAGCCTAGTGGGGACGATGACCAAAGAGGGCCTGAAACACCTCAAGGAAATATGAACTAAGGCTAGGGTACAGGAAGTGGAGACAGTGGATGGGGGAGTATCAACAGACCCCAAAATGAATCAAACACAAGATCAAGCTTTTTTATGGTGATCTCTTCTGACAAAGAGAAACAAGTTTGTTGGTGACAAAAGTCTTATTGACCTTGCCAATCTGGCACTGGGTGGCTGTATGACAGAAGACATCACTAAGCTATCCGCCAAAATCTCTGTTAATGAAGTTAAGAGGGCGCTAATGGAGTTGCCAAAAATGAAAGCACCAGGACCCAACAATATGTGTGCAGTAATATACAGCATATTCCAAGACCGCATCGCGACAGAGCTCAAAGCCCTCTTTAGCCACTGTTTGAACAAAGGCAAACAAATTATATGAGGTCATGAGACCTAAATTGTACTTCTGTACAAAAAAGACCTCAGATGCCAACTTCAGAACTGGCACCCAATTACAATATCAAATGCCAATTATAAACTGCTCACGTGCATACTATCTTATTGGCTGATGGCAACAGCACCACGCACGCTCCATAGTGCCCAGCATGGCTTCATCAAAGGCCGTAGTATATGGGACATCATTGGTTCAGTACAGAGCATACTCCAGGATATAAGGGGCATCAAACAAGGATACCTTATGTTCCTCACATGGAAAAGGTGTATGACCAAGTAGCGTGGTCATTCCTACATGAGGCACTGAATGCAATTGGTATCCCCAAAACGTTTTGAGCTTGGATAACGATGCTGTACTCAGGCCTGGTAATGAAGGAATTTTGTCGCAGATGGTGCAACCAATGAAATCCCTGTCAGGCAAGGTCTCCACCAAGGAGACCCTATGTCACCAATACTTTTCAACTTTGCAGCCAACATTCTACTGGAAGCAGCGAACTCAAAGCTCCAAGGTTTACTCCACCCTAACCAAATGCCACTGAAGATGCTAGCATTCACTGACAATAAGTAGTAGGAATAAGCTACTCAACTGACCTCCAGGGCGCCGAGGATCTATTATACCTCTATCAGCTAGCATTAAATGCAAAAATAATTTTTGGCAAAAACCTCAGTGATTAGGGTCGGCAACCTGAGCTTCAGCCCACCAACTGACACAACGCTGATTATGAGCTCCCAGACAGTCTGATATCTCAGGATACTCTATAATGATAAGGGACCAGCGGTACTGGAGACCAAACAAGAAGTATTATCAAGCTTATCAATCCAAATGGCATGCTGGAAAAGCGCCAGACCATGCCTTGAGGAGAAAGTGCAGGCGATAAATGTCTTCATCTTCTCAAAGTAGTGGTATGTTGCTCACTTGCTGCCAATGAGCCCAAACTTAGAGAATAAAATCAGGTCAATGCTCCGAACTTTCCTGTGGTTCAAGGCGAAGGTGGCATCAATACCACTGGAAGCCCTGTAAAAACCAAAGAACAAAGGAGGCATGAGCCTCCTGGACTTTAAATCTCATGCCCAGAACAAATGGGGAAGTTGTTTCTATAGCTAACACAGATGCACATGTGCTGCCTGACTCTTGCGTGGGGCGTGAACTGGGCAAGAGCCCAAGGCCTCCAAGAGCCAGTCTCCCCCAATTGATATGTGAATGGATGGTGAACCACCCGTGGATAACCTCCCAAAAAGGTGCCCCACACTACTGGTGACTCTGCAATCAGGCCGTGTGCCAGGGTAGGTGGTCATTTGAGCAATCGGACTAAGAGGACAACCAAATTCAGAGGTAAGTCGAAGCATGTAATTCCGCAATGATTTCTGCAACAAGCTGGGAGTAGCATAACTGAATTGCTGACAAATACACAACCAAGTCAATCATAATATGGTACAAATTGATGCTGATAGAATACGGGGATCTGCTCCTGAAATGGGGCGCAATCCACCCACCCATCCATGAATCCTAAATGACTGGACTACCAAAGGTCATGACACGAACTACCCGATGAAGTAGTTGATTTCATGCCTGAACTCCCTCTTGGTTATGGCCAAACAGCGTTCAGTAACCTGATGGATCCTAAATTGGGCATTCAAATTGGGCAAGCACAGCGGGCCAGACTATCAGCACAAAGAATGCCCCATATGTGCTGAACCAGAGCTGCAGACATAGCACACCATTATTATGAATAACCATGTTCAAAAAAAACTGGTCCACGATGTGTTACATCCTATCAGGAGAACATTTGCCACCAGGTATACATCCATCGCAGGACCTTTTCTTTATAAAAACCCTGAGAACAGCTCCAATTCAACTAAGAGCCTTCATTTACCATTATTTTGAGTAGATAATTCACTGTGCGCTTGTCACCAAGGTTTTGAGCAATGAGTGCCCCCATCACAGAAGTTTGGTATTGAAGACCATTCAGATTATCTCTGATCAGCCCAACAGATCTCAAAATTCTCGCGCATAATTCCCAGGTGTTATAAGGCCACACGTTTGGCTTTCCCCACTGGATAACTCATTGCACATGATGAAGCTTACTAATCAACTGAGAATCAAATGGCCTGTAAGCCTGCCAATGCTAGAACCATGGCTAGCGATGGCAATTTCCAATCAGTAATAGTTGGAGGTGCTAGAAATCCTAGTGTCCCAAAACCCCAGTCATTTCTACCCTTGGCCGAATTGCCTGTATTCCATCCTCCCCTCTTACTTTCCCTTAAAATTATATTTTAATAAAGTATTGAGTTTTCAATAAAAAATTTAAGGGTGGTTAGCCAAATGGGTAAAACTTCTTCCACCCCTAGTGCAGGTTTTGAGTTTGAAACCTGTGATGGCTAGAAAAATCTCAGTGCGGTATATTTGTCCCAAGGTCAACCCACCTCGTATACTTTTTTTCTACTATGTGGCCTTTTTAAATGTTACAACTATAATAGTTCTGGTTAAGACAATTTGGTTTTCACTTATTTTTGGAAGTAATAAGTATCTAATATTAAATATAATCTGGCTATAAAGTTTATCATAATTTTTTTTCTGGCCATCAAATATGTAAAAAATGTTCAACTGAAAGGGTAATTTCTTTAGCCTCTTATAAGATCCTTATCTATTGTTAAGTTTTTAGAAGATCTGAGTTTAATGTGAATAAAGAGCTGGCAAGGACATCAAATAAAACAATTTTATGGTTGCTGGTGATCAGAACTTAAAGTAAATCAAGTTTCTTTGATAAAAGCCAACCATTATAATTTGTTGATCAGGTTAAAAAATCTTTATAATTTAATTCAACATTACATACATATTTTGGTAGCTATGAACGATGTCCAAATTTATATTGATTCTGCAAAAAGGTATGAGTTTCCCTTACTCCATTTAAACCCAAAAATTATTAAAGAATCGTCTAAAATTAGTAAATTAAAAAATTAATGAATTAACTTTCTATCAGAATTAAACATTGGCATATAAAGACCACAGATGCCTATAAAGACATGTGAAGTCTTAGAGCATCATTCATCACTAAAGAAGTAAACTACAAGATCAATATTATAGTTTTTAAGCAAACCAAGAAGATCTAGTAAACTACTGATTATGAGTCCACTAATCCTGAAGCCGGAGTGAATGATCAAAGTCACCTATTGAGACTTGAATGAGACCAATTAATAATTTCTCATTTCTAATACAAAAACCAAAAAATTTCCCCTTCTGATTTTCTAAAATACTTGATAGTCCCAATCAAATGTGGGCATTGATTAATGTTTACTAAGTGTTTCCTGTGATCCTAAGAGCCTGAGGCGATGGAAGGGGATGGAGGATGTGTTAGTGAAGTTAGATTGGTACTCAAAATAGCCAAGTTTAAGTGATGAAAGAGATAAGGAGGGCTGTTGATATAGTGCATATCTTCAGGGCGATAGAAAAGTTGACCTGAAAGTGGATGATCATATTAAGTAATGTTCATAGATGCTAGACAATAGTGGCGCTTAGGAATGAGTTGTGGAGTCTTCAAATAGCCAAGATATATGCATGACCCTAAGAGACTAAAGGCAGCAAATAATGAGTTTTTTAGCATAAATTCTTGGTTATTCAAATTCATAATTGGATCTGGAGAGTGCGCAGGCTCTAGTCCAGAAAGGGGCGATGCCTGGGCAAGTGAAAAAGTGGTGGATTTGAGAGACAATAGGCTTATAAATAGATACTCTTATGTTAAGAGTTTAGCCAGTTATGTCCTATGTCCTGTGGAGAAGTAGAGACCCGCCACAAGGTATTTACTATGGTATATATGTGGGAATCCAGCTTATTTGTTCTTGCTTGGTGCTTGACGCCTGCTGGATTTCACAAAGATTAAATAAGATTAAGAGATAAATAAAGTGCTAATAAAATGGGTTTTTATGACTTTTAATAGCCTCGCAATAAGAGGAAAATAATATTTCTTGAACTCTGATTATCTAGTATTTAAATTAAATTCATAGGTTGAGGGGGAATTTGGGAAATTGTTTGGAATAGCCTGCATTAGTCTGATTTAGGAAATATTCAGAAATAGCGTATCATAACTCAGAACTTGCATCAGGGTAGTGGAGTGAAGGAAAAGGAATTATGATTGCCCCAAAAGTACCCATGAGGTAATGTTTTTTAAACATGAGCCAATCACCGCCTGAGAAAATTTTGCACCTTGGGGGACCCCCACCAAACTAATAAAAGGGGGGTCCCCACGCAGGTGCATTGAAAGTCTTTGTTGGGTTCAGGGGAGTGCTTTGCGATGATTCCCATGAGGTCTGTGGTACGGTTAGAGAAATCCGACCCACTGATTTTACTAATGCCTGTCTGGGTTTTGAACTGGTGATTCCCCAATTAAAGGGGTTCCACCGAGAATTGGCCAGGGGACTTTGGCCAATTTAATCGACTTTTGCATTTTTACCTATAATTAAATGAACACTTAACAACATTGGAATATTGCAAATGGCTGACATTTCCCTTTTTGGCAGAACTCAACCTACAACATTCTGATTTCTAGTCTGAAAAGGTAAATGTCTGACATCACCTCCCTCAAGAATGTTGGGGTAGTAGGGTTGAAGGTAATGGCCATGTATGCGATTAATAATGATACCAGTAGCAAGGTTCTTGATAGAGTACTCGTTTCCTCTCTTGTAAAAGATGGTAAAAGGACCCTCCCAGAATGTTCCAAGTTTACCGCTTCTAGGGGTGATGCAATTATGGTAGTACAACACCATGTCAGAGACTTGGAAAGTTGGTAAAGGAGTTTTGGACTCATTTGCAGCCTGCCCTTCTTTGGTTACTGTTGTGGCTAGATTAGTCATAACATCAAATTGGAGTTGATTTATACGTTGAGCCAATCTTATCATAACTTTCTCTGGTTCCTCAACTCTAGAAGAGAATACATTCTTATCTAAGAGGGCAGGTATTCCTGGTTCCCGCCCATACAAGGCTCAGAATGGTGACATTTTCAAAATCCAGTGATAGCTAATCCGGTAAGCCATAATAGCACTAAGTAAATAATGATCCCAGTGAAGAGGATCAGATGATGCTAGTTTGCAAAGTTGGAAACCAAAAATCCATTTGATCTAATCACAGTCCCATTTGTGGATGGGTTATATGGAGCCGAGAAAAAATGTTGTGCTTCCATGGAAGTAGCCAGCATTTGACTATTCTGGAGGTGAAGTTTTTGCCTTTATTGCAGAGTAGTACTTGAGCAACTGTGATGAGTGAAGATGTGTTGATGTAAAAAGGTGGCGGTGGCCTTAGCTGTTTGAGAAGGAAGAGCCACGGCTTCAACCCACTTAGTGAGGTGGTCAATAGCTACTAGGATAAATCTGTTCCCACTAATAGACTGAGGAAGATGACCTATTACATTTAAGCTAATGGTTTGGAATGGTTGTTGCGGGGTTGTTAGTTGATATTGGTATCTAGACTTGAAGCCGAATTATTTCTTACAAGTAAGGCAGGCTTCCAAAACATCAACAATAGATTCCATCATAACATCCCAGTAGAACCAATCCTTAATCCATTAATAGTTTTTTTGCCCCTCCATGACCTAGGTTATAATGTGCTTCTAAGATAGCAGGTACACGTTCCAAAGGTCAAAGGTAAGGTAGCCATTTAGTCCCTACCTGCTTTATAAAACTTCCCATCTTCAACTTTATTGTTACGGTAGTGCCAGGCTACCATCTTCTGAACGGGCTTATCCTCATCCTCCCATTCATTGGGGGTCATTTAGAGGTCGTGTAACCTCTCCGCTTCAATATTATCCATATGAAGGACTGGTAGCCGTCAACCCATCACATTCAAGTGACGGGTTCCAGAGCAGTGTTATACCTTCATGTCATAAGGCTGAAGCTTTAGAGCCCAGCGAGCTAGCCGACCAGTAGGATCCTTCATGTTCTTAAACACTTTAGAGATGCATGGTCAGTAACTACAGTAAAGTTGGTTCCATAGAGAAAAGGGCGGTAGTGCTTTATAGCCAATAGAACAGCAAGGTACTCTTTCTCCATTACACTGTTGTTGCGTTATTCTTTTGACAGCATCTTACTAAAAATGATACAGGATGTTTCTTACCATGTTCATCTAATTGGGCTAAGATGGCCCCAGCGGCATAGTCTGAGGCTTCAGTGAACAAGATGAAAGGTTTACTATAATCAGGGTGCCGCAGAATTGACGTTGCTGCAGTAGTTGTTTCATTGTCTCAAAAGCAGCTTTTTGTTCAGCACCCCAATAGAGAAGGGTATTCTTGGTTTGTAGTCGGACAAGGGGCTCACTGGGTTGAGCAAACTTAGGGATGAACTGATGGTAATACTCTATCATCCTTAGAAATACCTGAATATCCCGTAAATTTTTAAAAGCTGGCATCTTTGAGATGGATTCAACCTTGTCCTGCATGGGTTAAATTCCTGCTTGAGAAATGGAGTGACCAAGGAAATCGAGTTTCTTTTGGAAGAAGATGTATTTTGAGGGCTTCAAGTTTATATTAGACTGACGTAACCATTGAAAAATTTTCTTCAAATAATCAAGAAGTTCATTAAAGGCTTTTGAGAACACCGTGATGTCATCAAGATAGACGATGACACAAGTCAACTTGAGGTCTTGTAAAATGTGATCAATTGCACGCTAGAAAGAGGCAGGTGCATTGCATAACCCTTGAGGTAATCGTGTGGGTTGGAAGAGACCTTCACTACAGATAAGAGCGCATTTTTCCTGATCTTAAGGAGAAAGGTCCATTTGCCAATAGCCGCTAGCCAAGTCCATGGCAGAAAAGAAATTAGAGCCTGAGAGTTGGTCCAAGGAGTCATCAATACGAGGAAGATGATAGGTATCCTTTTTTGTGATATTATTTAACCTGCTAATCCATGACTATTTTATGTCCTCCATTCTTTTTTTATTATCAAGAGAGGGGAAGTCCAGGGGCTTTGTGAGAGAACTAACAACCCCGCATCAAGTAACTGCTGAAGTTCTGTCCTCATTTGCTGTTCCTCCACCTTGGACTTGCGGTAGGGTTTAGACCAAATGGGATGGGCATTACCCACATCAATGGAGTTGCACCGGCCCTTCATGTGACCATAATCGTTATCTGATTTTGATAATTTATCACTATAGTCATCAAGGAGAGTATGAACTTTTCCAGCTCATCTGGGGTCAGCTCATCTAAAATATGGACATTAGGCAAGGTACACACCAGGTTTCTGTTGTCAGGCCCATATCCATCATGGAACCAATGGAGTAAATCTGGTCAATATCTTCCACAGGGACTAACAATCTTCTGCCAATCTCCTGGTGTTTTTTCACAACTATGTCTTTTGAGGTGAGATTCGCCAACAGCAGCGTAATGGGCCTCTGGGAGGCTGAGTCAAGAATATCAGGCAATACCCGATGCTCCAAGGGACTAACGCTATCAATACTAACGAGGTGCAGCAAGCAGTGGCGTGGGATATGAAGCTTGAAATTTGTGTCAACCACTCGTTGTTCAACAGTCTTGATCCAGCCCTCATAATTATAGAAAGGGATACCTTCTCTAGCATCCACTGAATCAAGAAACTTCTTTGTGTTGCGCCCAGATGTGGTATAAGACAAAGGTATCGCTGAGAGGTGTATTTAATCAGACAAGAATATTCGTGCTTACTGGGCTCTTTATTAGTTAAAACTAACGGAACTTCATAGTTGAGTAACGAGAGGTAACCTTGCTTCAGGTTGATTATTCCCTCATACTCAATCATAAACTGAGTGCCGATGAGCATATCATATGCGTTGTTATCTAAAGCCACAGCAGGGGCTGATAGATAAAACGTCCCAACTCGAATGGGACGGGAAGAGTAGGCCCCAATAGCCCAGGTATTGTTGGGGCCAGCAGTTCCAAACTCTTGCGTGTGCCTCATATCAGGCGCTAACTTGATCTTCTTGATTAGCTAAGTGAAGATCACATTAACTGGGGAACCAGTGTCCAAGATGGCCGAGATACGGACCTTTTGAATTACTACTTCAACTTTAGTGAGAGTCCCTCCAAAGTTAGGCGACAAAGCTAAAACCTCCTTGAGCCATAAGATGGAGGTGAGTTTTTTGGAAGTCTCAGGGTAGTTATCCATGATGGTTCATAAGGGATGAATACGCTGAATAGGTTGATCAAACCAGCTAAGAATTGATCACCATCGCTGGCAGTGTCAATCACTTGTGAAGACCCTAGGATTTGACTGAGGTACAATTTCCTCGGGATGGTGGTCTCGTCTACTCCTCCAGAGTTCAGGTGATCAGGAACCTCTACCTCTTCGGGGGCTCCAATTATGTAGTAACCAAAGTCATCATAACCCCTCATATTCGTCCCCAAGTGTATTCTCAACAACTGGCAAGGCCATGATGGAGGTAGGAGAGGTGGTCACAGGAGAGTGAATAGTCTTAGGGCACGCCTTTACCAGATCAGCTGGAGGGGTAGGCACAGCAGCTTTAGTGAGCTGGTGAAGATGGATGGTTGTTACTGCCTTACAGGGTTTAGATTCATAAGAAAGAGTGGTAACCTTTTTTGGTTTCCCAGAGGGAGCAGGTCTCAACTGATCAACTAATGGTAACTCCTCAATAGTGAGAGCTGGAGGTTACACCTCATCTTCCTTGTTTGTTACACATGAATGGAAACCAGCAACATCTATTAACGCCTCTTTTAGATCACGAATATTCTGGAAATGACGTTTCACTAAGATAATATGCCTAGATAGAGAGGGCTGAGAAGCTAACCCAGTTAAAAGGGCAGCAATAGCATCATCCAGGTTGAGATGTTAGAGGTTGTTAACTTTTGTGCAGTGAGGTAAAAACGTTGAGCAAAGGCAAGAAGAGGCTCAACTTCATACATGCGAAAGCACATAAAGGCCTGTTTTCCCTGAGTAGACTCTGCTTAGATCTAAATTCAGCCACAAGAGCCTTCTTCACCTCTACCCAAGTGAGCGAAGGGTTTAGGTAAAAAACTATCATTTTTTTGTGCTAGGCGTCTTAGACAGGGAAGGATGTACAGAACTTTTTTTGTATAAGTTGAGTAACACATGACAGCTTCATAAACATACAAAAAAAGTATGATATTTCCCTCACCAGGAGTGAATTTTTCCATATGAGGGAATTGTGAGGGCGCTGATCAAGTTACTTAAGGCGGGATAAGGCACTAGCAAGCTGCTCCTCAAGAGCAATGATTCTGTTTATACAGGGCACCCCAGTAGTGAGCACTATTTGTGGGAATCCAGCTGATTTGCGCTCGCTTGGTGCTTGACGCCTGCTGGATTCAACAAAGATATAAAAAATTTAATAATAAATAAAGTGCTAATAAAATGGGTTTTTATTACCTTTATGAGTCACGCAATAAGGGGAAAACGATACTCCTTGACCTCCAATTATCTAGTATATAAAGAAAATTCGAAGGTTGAGGGTGAATTTGGTAATTTGTTTGGAATATCCTTAATGAGTCTGAATTTAGGAAATATGCAGGAATAGCGTATCATAACTCAGAACTTGAATCAGGGAAGTGGAGTGAAGGAAAAGGAATTACGATTGGCTCAAATGTAACTTTGAGGTAACGTTTTTATAAACTTGAGCAAATCACCACCTGAGAAATTTCTTGCACCTTGGGGGACCCCCGCCAGACCTATAAAGGGGGGTCCTTGTGCAGGTGCGTTGAAAGACTTTGTTGGGGTCAGGGGAGTGCCTTGCGATGATTCCCACGAGGTCTGTTGTGTGGTCAGAGAAAGATGATGCTGCTGATTTTATCAATGCTCGTTTTGGTTTTGAACTGGTGATTCCCCAATTAAAGGGGTTCCACCAAGAATTGTCCAGGACTTTTGGCCAATTTTATCAACTTTTGCATTTTTGCTATAATTAAATGAACTATTAACAACATTAGAATATCACAAATGCTGACATTTCCTTTTTTTGGCAGAACTCAACCTACAACATTCTGATTACTAGTCTGAAAAGGTAAATGTCTGACAATATAGGTCTAGTTGGTAGACTTCCTACAAAAAGCTTTTGAGAATGATCCTCACTAAGGTGGACGAAATTGAGAATTGTGGTGTATAGGAGGTCTGCCATCTTCAGCATAACAGTTCTTAACTGTAACCAAAGTTTGAAGATGGGCTTAGAGCTGAAAATTAGCTGAGAGGTCAAAAAATAAAAAGATGGAGGGAATATAGACTACTTTATTATGTAAGCAAGTATCAATATATATAGGGCACGTGGGGACAAGGTGCCATAGGGACCTTTGTGGCCCCACGAGATCAGGATCTTTTACTGCATTCTGAATTGCCTCCTGGATAGTGCCCTCATTCACTGCATAGTACTCATGATTGCAGCAGTGGGGGCAGCGCCTCTCATGATTTGGGTTGAGGGGATGAGATTCTTGAAGGTGACATCGTTAATTTTCATACGCATGATGTTTCTTGATAAATCTCTGGATTTGGTGCTCTCAGGATTAAGTTCCATGTAAACTGGTTAAGATTTAATCAGCCAAGGATAAATTTGGGAGCAGGTTTTGTTTTGCTTGTCATCTTAAATCCTGACAACACCCCCCTCAAGATCCTGTCAAAGGGGGTACAGGGATGGAGGAACTGGCCATACACCTGATTAACCACTGTTCCCTGATTAACATTAGCAATGGAGTATTCAGAGTTAGCCTTATGAAAGACCTTATAAGGTCCAGAACAAAGAGCGTCAAGCTTATTTTGTCAACCTTTGGGTCAATGGTGATAGATGAGAATGATGTCACCTAAATGCGTAAATGGGTAAGGAGAGTTAGCCAGCATCAAATTAAGATGTATAACTCTCGGTTGTAGTGACAATGCCATGTGTGGCTAGGGATTGAAGCCAGAATTAATTTATCAGCTAAAGCCCATATAGTAAAATTGAAGTTCTCAGGAGCGGAGGTTTTAAGAAAAGGGTTTAAGCTCGTGGGAGCTGTGGCATGCTCATAAAGATATTCAATGTGGGACATTTTTTTGATTCAGTGGTAGCTTATTTTGTAGTTAAGCAACGAACTGGGTAGAGAATGATTCCAGTGGGAAGGGTCAGAGGCGGCCATCTTTAAATATTGACAATGATGCACTTTGCGTGTTCCACTGCACCATTGACTAATAGTTTGTAAAGGGTGGCAAAACTTCGGTTTGTTAGAAAAAGTGAAGTTAATTTTTGGACTACCTGCAAGGTGAAATTAAATCCTTTTTTGATTGTAATTTTGTGGGCATCTGTGCCATGTGTAAATAGATCAAATAAGGAATAAAGTCATGGATTTTGCAGTGGCAGTGGGGACTGAAATCTCTTTGAAACATTTGGTTAGATGGTCCTCGGCTAGGAGGATATATTTATGACCGTGCAGCCCATTGAAAAGAGGTCTTATCACATCAAGCTAATGACAATGAAGGTTCTTGTCAGGGTGGAAACTGAGAGTTGGTATTGTGGACTAGCCCAGTATTGGGATAAGCAAGTCATGCAGGCCTCCAGGACTTCTTGGATGGTCTCCACTATCTGCTCCCAGTAACATCGTGGCTTCAACCATTTGTGAGTATTCTCAACTGCCCAATGTCACAATTTAGTTTGGCCCTCTAAGTTAATGTTTTTAGAGAAAAAGGGCAGACATAAGAGGGCATTTCTTATTGAACCTATTGTAGAGTAGCCCGTCCTTAATTTGAGTGTCTTGGGTTATCCTTTGGTGCTCAGCTTGGACCTCAGGAGTTTCCAACTCCCATTACTCAGGTCACTTATCAGATAATACAGTCGGGCCTCCTCAGGGGTCAAAGATACTAGTAATTTCATAAAAAGTGATCATAATAATGATTAGATAAACCGGAAACTCTGGGTTAGTTAAACCACAAGTCAGTATGCTCAGGCATAGACATCCAAAATGACGTGTTAAAATGAGTAAATGGTCACAAAGGCAAGTCAGGAGGTGCTTAGACCAGGGATCAACGCATTTTTTATCCAAAAAGCGCTTAAACCCATGATTTGTTATTTATAGATTTTTTTACTTTAAACTTAAGAAGAGGAAAACTATGCAAAAGGAGCAACAGTGGTACCTGTCAGGGACTACTACTTATAAGCTCGCTGGGGAAAATTGTGACTCAATGCACAACTGCAAGCAGGAATAAACTCGTGTCAATATGGCAAATTGGTCCACCAGAGCTTACTTGCAACTGATCTATACAGACTGATTCAGCCAAAATCATTTCAGGATCATTACTTAAACTTTATTTTTTTTGTTGTGTGCATGCATTTTGCGATGGTGGCAACAATTTTGGGTGGCTGGCAGGTAGCACCGAGGCTCAGGCCATATAAGCTGGGCCTAGTTGGTAGGAAGGGGAAGATCGCCCCTAAACCTGTTGGGGACAGGTGTGGCATGAACACAATAGCAAATTTTAGCGGGTTTGGGGTGTTTTTAACAATTTTGCCATTTCTTAGCTAACCCTCTAAATATTTTAAATCAGCTTGGAGGAGGATAAAGCGGTGAGGCGAACTGCAACCTTCAGGCGGTACGCCATGACTCACCTCTCATCCATCATATGGTTAAATTACCCTGGGAGATGAGAGGTATGGATACCAGCATCCACCCCTTGTTTGAGAGAAATTAAATTTGTCCCAATCCAAAAGAAGAGGTTCTTGCCTCAGACTTACAAGTACCTGCAGTTTGGAGAGACCATCGGCGTTTTGGTGGATTGCGCCTGCATGATGTACAATGGTAAAATCATAGCTCTGAAGTCATAAGGCCCATCTGGCTAAGATGCTATTTGGGTCCTTCATCTGGTGTAGTCACTGGAGCAAAGAATGTACTGTGACAATGGTAAAGTGGGTAACTTAGAGATAATGCCAAAAATTTTTAATGGCTAGAATTACAGCTAAGCACTTCCTCTTGGTAATGCTGTAGTTCCATTTAGCTTTATTCAGAGATTTGCTAAAACAAACCACTGGGTGGTCAACCTGATTTTCATCATGCTGGGATAGAAATCCCTGAAGACATCACTCACATCCATTAACAGCTGGAAGGGTTGGTCAAAATGTGGGTGGACTAAAATGGGCTAAATATTTTAAAGCAGTCCAAAACATATTAAAGGCCTGTTCTTGTTAAAGCCGCCATTCAAACGTCCCGTTCTTCTGCAGGAGGTAAAATTAAGGCTTGGCTAGGTTGCAAATTAAGGGATAAACTGATAATATTGCCAACATGCATAGAAACATCTATATATCCTTTAAACTCTGTGGGCATGACATCTTCTCTATGGCATCAACTTTATCCAATAGGAACTGGATGCCATTTTTTTAACACTTTGTGTCCCAGATCTAATTCCAAATGCAAGAAAGAGCATTTTGAAGGTTTAAGCTTAATAAAAGACTTCTGGAGCCGATTAAAAAAACACTGAGATGATCATCGTTTCCATTAAAGATTTTTGAAAAACAGTAATGTTGTCTTGGTAGACGAGGACGCATGAAAGCGTCAGGTCCTTAGGGATCCCGTCCATAGCAGGTTAGAAAGTGGCCGGGGAATTGAAAAGGCCCTGAGACATACCATGAGCTTTAATAGTCCCTCATTGGCTATGAGTGCACACTTGGCACAATCAGCATGGGCGAGCTAAACTTGCAAATATCCGCTGGCAAGGTCCATTTCAGAAAAGTACTGCGATCTGTCAACCAGACGGAGGAAATTGTCAATTTGGGGCAGAGGATACTGTCCTTATTGATGATGGAGTTGTGCTGTTGATAGCCCATCACCACCTGGGGTGCCATCCTTCTTCTGAACAAGCAGAAGAGAGAGTCTCAAAGTCTGCGCAAAGGCACTAGGAGTCTGGCCTCACGCAGTTGTATTATTTCCACCTCCTCCTGGGTTTATTCAACCTTTCTCTTGAAGTAAGGTTGGGACTGTAAGGGGGGAGCGTCCCCAGTATTCACATAATGTAGAACTTAATTAATCTCAAGCGTAGATCAAGGCCAAAATAGGTCTGAATTCTCCTCCAACAACTCTCAACCTTTGCTCTGTTGGTTGTCAGTGAGGTCCTTTCCAATACTGGTATCAACCAGGCCCAACAATGGGGCACTTCCAAACCAAAGTCCTTAGGCTTACAAAAAATATATACTCATCGACAGCCTCCACTAGTAGGATATGGACATAAGCGGTGAGACTGTTTGGGCCTAATATTTTGGGTTTGTCAGTAAGGTTAGCCAAAAACACTGTTATAGTTCCAGAATAAGCTGGCTCTAGAATTCCTGGGCAGGTTAGCAGCTCACTGGTGGATGGGTTATCTAGTCCTCAGATTTCCAGTAGGTATCCAGAGGGGATGTTAACATGAGCCTAGGTGTTAGCAATGACTTGGAAATTTGGAGGTATTGTAGTCACCCTAAGTATGTAGATCATCATGCCTTCTTGACCATCAACAACAGGGGGGTCAATAGGACTTGAGGGCCCCTTAAATTATATTAGAGCCTTTGATTCTGCCCTCACTCTCCAGTAAGAAGGCTCAGTCCTTGAGATCCATCTTAGAGTCATGAGAGGTTCCTGAAGATCAGGGGGACCTTATGCCCAGTATAGATAGAAAGTCATCATCGTAATGGACTGCTGCTAAGTAGGCTTGAGAGGAACTGTTTCCAAAGAGCAGGTAATAGCTAGGGTTATCTAGCACAACAGCAGTTTTATTTAAATCAATATATTTAAACTGTATAAATAGAAAAAAATGGTCCCTATAGCTTGAATAAATTGCGTGCAGCTGTGCCATAATCTTTATATTGGGGCAAGTATGGAGCGATATTAATGTTCTTCAATAAATTTGGATGACATGATGTTCATGGGGAGCCACTTTCAATTGTGAAAAAAGCCTGGAAAAATATGACCTAAACTGCGGCATGGGTAACCAGGGTTTCAAACTTAGGAGGTGGCGTAAAAAACATGGTAGAGTTATTGGAAAAAAGTAGTTCTTATCAATTTCTTTCTTAACAACAGGTACCAAAACTTCTTTTTCAGGTTTCTAGCTACATGATTGTTTGAGGTTATGGTGGATTCTTGAGGCGTAGTAGGGATGTCAGCATGGAGAGCCATATCCTTCATTCTGCTAGCCCTTTTTCCACCTCCTTGGCAAGTCATATCCAGCGGGTATAAGCACTATGTCTGAACCTATTACATTAGGTGCATCAAGATTGAGTATTCTTCTGGTTTTTGACCACATGTATTCTAGGACGTTTAGAGGGACCCAAAGAGGTAGCCTTGAAGTTTAAGGTTGACGCATTGATCTCGTCAAGTGCTTTCTTGATTTCACAGATGGAGATAAAATATTATTCCGTCCAATCATATGCATTTGGACCTCAGGGTAGGATAACAATGTGGAGATGACAGCAGTAATAGTTTCATCAGAGGTGATACAATTGGCAGTGACTAATGGTTTTGGTTGGGCGTAAAAGTGGCTGGTGAACACCTTGGAGCTTCTCCTTTATTCAGGTGGATACACATAGCTACTTGTTTTTTGTTGTCTAGGGTTTGATTGCTGCTATATTCTTGGATTAAGGCTGTACGGACAAGTACCCAGGTGTTGCACTCCTTCAGATGGGGGTCATGATTTCCAGGAAGTTCTGTAGAGTCAGGAGCGGGTAAGATTAACTTTTTGCTTGTTGGTGGCCTCCTCCATGGAACTCTCATGTGAGTACAAGAAGAAGAATATGCTTTTTTGGCCATAGGTAAACCTTTTTTATTTATAGTCTAAAGTTAGTTACAAGAGGAGTGCGAGGGTGTTAATGCCAGGAATGGATGCCACCTCGGAGATCTCAGTCTCCATATAGTTGTGGGAGAAATGCTGGTCTAACTGCCACTGTTAGCCCTCAAGATTCTCTTGGATATCATCATAGTTTCATCTGATGTAGAAAACGGAAGCTTTATATGTGATCTGCTCTTTTAGGGATTCAAATTTGGCACCCTGAAGGCGAAGCTGACTCTCAACGTGGTCAAATTAGTTTCAAACACTTATCAAGTTTGTTCAAGCTGAGAGATGCAGCTATCAGTAAGCTTGGTGAGGCACGAAGTTGTCCATTTCGTCCAACAATGCCTCAAGAGCAAACCTAGGGTCGAGGGGACTCAGTCCACTCAGTGTTTGCATCCCTGAGCTACATTCCAAATTTGATCACATATGGCAGAAAAAGGCTGCTAAACCATCTTTTTTGACAGGGGTCGTCAGGGCTATAGGAGTGTGTGCTGTGAGACCCGAGGGCCCTTGAGGTCCTTGGAAATCTTCAGGTCCTTCAGGGACTTAGTCCCTTAGGCCCTTCAGGACCTTAACTCCTAAAAACAGTTGCAAGTTTCCAGCTCCCAGAAGTATTGTTGCAGAGTCCATAAAAGATCCTCAGCTAAGAGGAGGCGCTGATTCGGGTAGTCTTTAGGATTTGGACGTTCTGACGCAGATGGTCCTTGGGATAGCCATATATCGCACTATCCAACACTACAATTTGGCCTCAGGCCTTGTTGTTAAAAATTCAGTTATTGATAAT
The DNA here is from genome assembly GCA_022478985.1 of Massospora cicadina. NCBI lineage: Eukaryota > Fungi > Entomophthoromycota > Entomophthoromycetes > Entomophthorales > Entomophthoraceae > Massospora > Massospora cicadina. The sequence goes on along the minus strand of JAKSZP010005416.1, from coordinate 46,162 downwards.
GGCCTCACAGCTGTTGTGTACAAAGGAGGAGGCCGCATTGCAGAAATTAACGACATGAGAGTATAAGGCCTAGGTGAGCCCCAGTTGTTGGGAGACTTCATGATAGTGAAACCCTACTAATTGAAGAAGTCTTGAATAGCTGGGTGAGCAAAGTTTCAAAGGTAGCGTTTGGGTACCAGGGTAAGTTCTCATGCTATCAGCTAGCCAAGGTATAGAGGTCTCACATAGTAGAGGGCATGAAAGAGGCGTGAGAGCGGTTGGAGTGGGCGCCCATGGAATAGATGCCGTTTATTAATTGTTATACAATATCGTTAAGGTTCTCATACTGAAGTTGGTACTGACTTCCATCAACTGAGGGCAGGGAGAACTAAAATGTGGCCTGAAATTCTAGACTCTCAGGCTTCGTTGGCGGTACTTCATACCTTGGGGTACTAATCCATTGAGCAATGATTCTCGATCAATCAGCAGATTGATCTTTGGGACTTCTAGTATTCTCCCTTATTCGTGATATATATTTTCACTTAGGACAGCTCAGAGCCTCCTGTAGTGAGCATCACCTCTCTCAGTGAAAAAGTTCTCTTGACTGTTGCAAAATTCCAAAAATGGGCTCAAAGATGAAAGTTAGTGGAGGGATCGAAAAAGATGGATAGAAATTAGACTACTTTATCAAATTATAAATCATCAATATTTATAAGCTGCATGAGACATGGTGCCTCAAGAACTTTGTAGCCCCATGAGATCGAGATCTTTTACAGCCTTTCCAATTGTCCGTTTGGACAGTGCTCTCATTGTACTGCATCGTCCTCATGACCGCAGTATTGTAGGCAGCATCTATCATGATTTGGGAAGTTAAGACGGGATTCGTGAAGGTGACACCATCGATTCTTGTACGCTTAATGCTTCCTGATTGAATCTGGTTTTGGGGCCTTCAGGATAGGATGCCGAGTATACTAGTTCAAGAGTTTATCGTTTGAGGCTCAATTTGGGTGCAGTTATTTTGGTTTTCTAGCATCTCAAATACTGACACCCATTGCGTTGAGCCTAGCAATGACAACGTACTATTTTTAACATTTAATTAAAAATAATGACCATGACCAGGGCAGACCCTTCTCTATAAGAAGTAATGGTTGACCTGTGCACCTAACTGGTTGAGATCCAGAAGATCTTGGTTCATATAGGTGAATGAAGAGGTCTACAGGTGATGTCCATGGTGGTTCATTAGCCGCTCTCTAAAAATAAGTGAGAGATGCTCTTGGAAGTCCTAGTAAATACTGATTGGCGGTGTGCAGGCATATACTAAGGCAATGGGACCATTTCCAAGAAAACAGTTGACTTTAATAACTTGGAAGAGATTTGATGGCGTAATCTTAGTACCAGGAGTTCCAGGACTTCTTCACTGCATGGTTGGGCAATGTAGTTAGTGCTGTGTGTGGGTGGTTTAAGCCCTATATTCAACAATGAAGCAACACTTTGTGTCTCATGTTTGAGGTGTATATAAGTGGAAGATGTGGGTGAGGAAAAAGACTTTAGATAAGATTAACACGTTAGTAATTAGAGCCTGACCAGGAGGATTAAAGATCTTCTGAATCTTTCGGTATTACTGTCATTCGCCTTTATAATTACCCTGTACCATTATCTTTCTTTGTAAATCTCAGGAGATTAGTGGGGATTAATAGGTGGTGGAAAGTGCTGTGAGCGGGGCTAAGTCTAAATTGTGAAGAAAAGGTGTGGGAGCTATGTTGGGCTACTGTTATCTTTAAGGTATTGGTTTTCGCTTGGACGCCTTAGTATACCTTTCAAGATTGTTATGGGGAGGGTAACATCTTTTGAGCAGACAAATGCAATAGTGTGTCATCAGAAAAAGCCATAGTGAATATGGGGGTACCCCTGGGACCATTACCCTTAAAAGCCTGTCTTATAACTTATCCAGGAGTGGATGAAGGGGATGGTAAAATAGGATTAAGCCTTGGGGTATTCTTGGAAGAGAATTTTTCACCCTTTTCTGCCGTTATAAAGCTCATTAGATAACACTCTGGTGTAAAATTTAGTCATATAGAGTTAAGGTCCAATTCTTACCCTTTAGTGGAATGTGGAAGCATAAAAGTAGGTGATGATGCACTTCCAAGCCACCCAATCATAAGCTTTTTTAGGATAAAGATACCCATGAAGCCTTTGCGTTTTGTATGCTACTAATCAAATTTGCGTGAAGGTCATTGTATTTGAAAACAGCAACCTTCGTGAATGAAGCCATGTTAGGAGGTGTTTGGGTTATATTATCTCCATCTGGTGATAAAGTTGGCCAATGGCTTTGTGAAGAGCTTATAGTCACTATTGATTAGCGGTATGGCTCTCATGTTAGCAAGGTCCTCTGGTCCTCTGTTTGATCGATGAGGTTTTAATAGATAAAATAGAATCAGGTAGTAACTCCCCAATTTCCATATGTGTTTTATAGAGGTCCCTTAGGGCGGTTGCTATAACCACATGATCTAGGAGGTACACCTCAATGGGAAAATTATAAGAATAGGGGCTCTGTAAAGATCCTGATATGACTGTATTATAAGCCTTAAATTGGCACTGCGGATTGGCTAGAATCTTCCAACCATCATTTACAGTGTAAATATATTTGAGCGCCTTGGGAAAAAGCGAAATTTGGTCAGGAAGGTAATTATTGGATCACATCCATAAAGGCGTAAGGCATGTCAACATAGGTAGATATTTAATAGATCGCTTGAAACTAAGCAATAGGAAAGTAAGAATATTATACTTTTCCAGAGCCAATGAGAATATGGCAGAACCTAATAGTTTAAGCAAAAAGAGTTGTATTGACTGAAGTCGCTGATATATAAGCAATAGGAGATGATTGAAAAAGTAGTATTTTTAATGAAGAAGAGAGCAAAGAAGAGAGCATCTGCTGCTAAAATATTAAGTTTAATAAAGAGGTGTCATTGAAGCAATTGCTGCATATTTTTAAACTATTAAGTGTGTTATGAGGACTGGCAGTCTCCATATTGTCCACCCTATTGCTCAGTGGGCTTGACCCTGAGCAAACTCTTCCAGCGTATAGTAAGCATATAGTAAAATCTATAATTTTGGTGCTCACTAAAAAGGGGCCCATTAATCAACCATAAAAATAAAAAATACTCCAGTCACTGTCCATGTTGCTACAGGCCTGCACAGATGGGGAATCCTCATGGCATGCCACGCCAGCCAAATATATGGAGCCCAAACTTGCTTTAGATTCAGTGCTCAAGACTCAGGATGAGCTCCTTCAGGTGCAGAAAGACATAATAACAAGCTCAACAACACATTCAGTCAAATTAAGATTCTTGGACAACAAAAAAGGAAACTTGCTAATCCTCTGGGCAACACTAATGAACAACTGCATTGCACAGAGTGGCAGTTGGATAGTACCTCCCATCCCCCTCATTGGTAAATGGACGAGCGCAAAGGGGCTGTTTTAAGAGAATAGTACTATGAGGAATATGACGCTGGATACCCAATCAAGGGCTTTATCGCTGAAACTTCAGGCAGCATGAGCTATTTCAACCAGGAGGGAAGCTCTGGAGATGATTATGTATCAGAGAACCAAATCCCCAAGTGATGAGTGAACTGCCCACTGAAGGGACCCTTGCTATCGCTGAACCAGAGGACAGACCAACCGCTGCTGGGCCTAATGGACCAGATCCTCATTGTAATAATGCTTATGGGTCTCGGCATATTTCTCAGTACGTTCCAGAGGGGTTGCGTTATAAGTGGGAAGATGAGTTTTTCATCAATAAGCTACCTCCATTTAATTGTATTGGGAATATCCACAGCTTTTTTAAACAATTAAAGTTTTTGGCGGAAGGTGCATAAGATCAGCATAAAGTGAAATTGTTAATATCAGCTTTGGATGTTGGGAGTGCTTACCAACTCACTTGTAATCTTCCAAGAAGTACCGTTACAAACTAAGAAGTTAAGGGTACTGTGCTGCAGTTGTTTGGAGGTACCACTAGATATAGCAGCAAAAGGCTGAGTTTTTGACCATTGAGTTACACTTAAATGAGACCCTCACTTCCTTTGCTGACAAATCTATAGTGGAAGTCCATGTGCTAATTGGGGCAGGGACTTTATCCAAATCTTATGTATACATTGTAATGAACTCTGCGGTCAAGCCATACGATAAACTAAACACGTCATGAAACCAACCTTGAAAAACGAGGTACTTCTGCTCAAGATTGTTCAGTTTCTGCGCCATCTATCTGCTACTAAACTTCCGCCCAATAAAGAGTGGAAACATACCGCCTATGTTGCCGATCCTTATTATTTGGTTAATTCTCTCATCTGGTTCAGCTTCTACCTATAAACCCCTAGCCTTATTATAACTATGCGCCTTGTCCTTTTCTGAGTTATCCTCAGCCGTTTGACTTCTGATCCTGACCTACTTACAAAAATTGTCAGCAGCTCAGTTCTGACCTGGACCTAATTATGCTGAACGTCAGCAATCAACCTCTTGACCTTGCCTCAGGTACGCTGATCACAAATGATCAAATTATTGGCCTGGATCATCTTGCGAAAACCAAGGGCACAGACCCTACGGGGTAAATTGTTTTTATGGTCGCCCTGGTCACCTTTCCTGGAGTTGCCCTAACCGTCAAGTTCACTATGTGCAACGGGATCACTACTACCAGGGTTAAGATAAAGGGGACTAGAGATGAGACTCTTTACCTCTGCTACTCTAACACTAAATGTCCCACCTGAGCCTATTCTTTTATATTCAGCGAAAGTCCCTCAATTATTGATGGGTTTTTATAACAACAACCAAGTAATGGAGTGAACGTACTGACATGGGTGCAAGCCAAGGCCTTGGCGATGAAGGACCTCAGGAGCAACTGAAGAAGTATGACTGTCAAATACTTGACCAAGGATTTTCAGATAAACTGTATCCAGAATCAGATGCGCCTTCACTGAAAAAGGTTTAAAAGTTGCCCTTTTGGTAGACGCTATTGCCAATTAACACCCTAAAGTTAGTGAAGAGATTATGAGCTTCCTTTGGAAAAAAGATCCTTTATATGTCCTTGTATTAAACAGTCAATATTCTTCTTATTCTGAATGCACATACTGTTAAAAAGAAAGGGCTTCGCTTCTTGTTCATGAATATTGATCTTAAAAATTATAACTGCACAGGTTTAGTTTGTGCAATCCTTGCTTTGTCTGATAGTATATATGATTGATAGTAGTATGAAGACTATTATCCATAGTTGAATAAATCACTAGTATTTGGTCCAGCGCTTGACCCTTATTCCTCCTCGAGATACTCCAGATGTCCTCAGTAGGGATTATAACATTATCCCCTAACTTGAACCATGATCAGATCCTAGTTTATGGCATATCCTCTGGTGGCACAAAGTAAGCAGCAATTCCCGTCTTAGCTCAGCTTCTCTTCTCTGGATCCTCAATCATTACTTTTTATCAAATTAAAGTGTCTCCAAATTTGAACACACAGCAATAATTTTAAAGATGAATAGAACTAACAATGAATTCTGATAATTACTATTCAAAATAATGTCTTAATTAAGTGAATTCTCGGGGAAATTTATAGAGGGATTTTGATGCCCAACCATCAATTGGTGCCTCAACAATGAAACGGCAGCTGTTGCCATTAAATTACCTTTCATAATCTTTTCAGCGATGGTCTTCCCCATCTTATTAGGATTCTGTCACAGGACATCCTCAATACCTAAAACAGAAAGAGTCAGATAAGTGTCCCTAACGTTTTCTACACAATCTCAGTGAACTAACCTTATTTGGCAAGCAACTGGGTTAGGTAATGGGACATTTTACCCATTAAGGCAGGTTGTGAACAAACTAATCAATACACTAGTTGCTGGCGGCATCACTCGCCTCACAATTTGCTCCTTAAATTCCAATTGGGTTGGTGATGAAACCTGAACAATCTCAATTAATACACTGGTAGGCAATCATCAATCAACTATTAGATGCCCTAATATTATCAGAAATCCTGCCAAATGAGAGCTTTAGCATTCACCTGGGTCTGTAAAGATATTTCTGAACCAGTAGAATTACTTCAAAGCCCCAAACATTGTTAACCTGAAATTTGGGTCAACCAATATCCAATTCACTCGTTATAGGGAATTATCCCCTAGTTACATATGCTAATTTAGACGGCTGGAAAGGTGGTCAAAAATCCAACACATAATGTGACATTTTTGTAGCAAAATGTTGAGTTCTTTACTATAATAGATATGGGTGCCCAAGCCAACATAGCTTTCACTAAATAGGTGGCGAAGTTTACATCAAAACCTTATGTAGAACATCAAATGGTATATGGGACTACTGTGCGGAAAGCACAGTCTCTGAGATAGCGTACAACACGCTACCTTTTTGGTTTGAGTTGATTGTCATTATACCATGTTAATAGTGCTAACAAACAATAGTTATGGCCTGTTAATAGGAACTGCTTTCATGTGACGCTTTAAGCTTCCAATAATATGACAGAGGAGACCTTCAAAAATTTGGGGCAGTGCATCCCAATTCTCTTTACCTCCAGCAGAGTGACGAAGGTTCTGGTGCATATGGGACATATCAAGTTTGCATATAGTTGCAGGGTGATGCCAGTTCAATACCATCGGCTAAACAACAAAACCTGGGCCTTTCCAGAAGATATACAAATATCAAGGACTGCCGCTTAGAGATGCTGGGCCTATATCCATTCTCCAATCCACCAAGTAATAGTACACACTGATTTAGAGGTAGAAGTGCCAGCTGAGTTCTATGGGGAGGTCATTGAGCCTTATCAGCAATTGTGGCTTATGCCTCATGTGGCTCCAGGCACTATACTACCAGGACATGTGGAGATGAAGATTTTTCTAACAAATCTATCAAACGAACCATTGAAAATCTTCCAGCATCATATAGTGGCATAATTACAATTGACCTTAGTTGATGAGGTCCTTTGGGTTCCACAAGTTTGGGTTGCTAGATAAATTTGGTCTAACTGTCAAGAGGCAGCCTGGCATAATGGTGTAGTATCATGTGAGAATTTAATGAGTTTATAGTAAGAACAAAGATACTAAGCATAGCTTTTTTCAAAATTATAATGAGATTTTTGCCATTGAAGACCACAATTTAGGGTACGCTCAGAGAGTGTTCCATTGACTGGTCACATGAGTTCATCTCTCATAAGGTCTCAGCAGGTTCACTGATCAAGAACAGCTGAAGTAGTTGTCACCAAGGAAATTGAAAAGTAGCTGGAGCAAATGTATGCTTAAAACATCAAAGGTCTGTGTGCGTCACCCATTCTAATTGTCAAAAAAACGCAGTACAAAACAGGTGTTGATAGACTACTAAAAGATCAACGGTATTACTAAAAAAGGACTCATATCTCTTGCCTTGGATTGATGATGCTTTGCATCTGTTAGGAGGAGCTCAACTTCTTGTGATGTGTCCAATTGTGGCTACTGGAAAATTAAGTTGCCCACGGTGGAACAGGAAAAATGCACCATAATCACATCCAAGGGGCTTTACCAACTGACAAATATGCCTCAAGGGCTATGTAACGCCCTGGCTATGTTCCAACGAGACATGGGCACTATATTGGTGATTTGAAGCTTTGTGCATTATTGCGTACCTCAATGACATCAATGTTTTATCCCAAACCTTAAATGAGAACTTTGATCATCTAGAAAAAGTATTCCGCCAGCTCGCTGATGCCAACATCGAGATTAAGCCTCATAAAAAATCACTTCTTTAAAGACCAGCTTATATACCTGGAGTTTGTGGTAGACTTGAAGGGGCTTAAACTGCAACTGGCCAAGGTGGAGTCCATATGAAATTTGACTATTCCAAACAGTAAGCGCAACATACAGGTATTTTTGGGAATGATTGGCTACTACTATCTTCATCCCTAACTTCAGCAATATTAAGGGCCCGCTATTTGACTTATTAAAAAGGATGACGTATTTGAATGGACAGAACGTTGAAAATGCTCCTTTGACACATTGTGGACGGCGCTGATCAGTGAGCTGGTGCTACGGTATGCAAACTTTGATAAAGAGTTTATCATCCAGATGGATGACTTTCTTTCCGCTGTAGGAGCAGTCCTATCCTAAAAAGGCAATAGGGGAGGAGCACCCTGTGGTGTACTGCAGTTGGAGCCAATATGCCATGAACATAATTATACTGTAAACGAAAAGGAATGCTTAGCGTTGATCTGATTTTATAAGAAATTTAAAGTGTACATGCATGGGGTGAAGTTTAAAGTCATAACGGATCATGCTTTGTTACGCTGGTTGCAGAACATCAAGGAGCTTAAAGGCGCCTAGACCAATGGGCCCTCAAACTGCAGGCTTGTGACTTCAAAATCCTCACCAACCTGGAGCAAAACACCAGAACGCTGATTACTTGTCACGACTGCCAACTGTTACCATCACTGCAGATCTGAGCGATGTGATGTATGATAAAATGCTCAGCAGAAGATAAGAAATAATCCACTTTATGTCATAAAGGCATTAAATGAGATGCGATCTATTACCTTACAGCGGATCATGGAGGTGTACAAATGGATTGGAGAAACAACAATGAAAGTCCTACGATCCTTAGCATTCCCTAGCATAATTAGAGTGCACATAAGGAATTCAGACATGGTATATTATGCAAGACGTTGGAATTATAGCGTCCATGGTGTTAATGGGAAATCATGAACTGTGACGTGTTTGCAATAATTTCCTTTTGCCACCAGTGCCAAGTGAAAAAGCTGTTTCACCAGAAGACCTTGTACCAGTTAGTGAAACCACATTTTATTTGGCATGTGAGAAACCAGCCTAATTATGCTCAATGGTGAATCCACCAGCTGGTTTCCACAAATTTATTTAAATAAAGATCTAAATAAAAGCGCTAATAAAATTGGATTTTTAAGGGTTTTTATTAAGCATGCGATAAAGAGGAAAACAATATCTTTCAACCTCCAATTATCTAGTATTTATAGTAAAAATTGAAGGTCGATGGGGAATTTAGGGATATGTTCAAAATAGCCTGCATGAGTCCAAATTAGGAAATATGCAGGAATAACGTATCATAATTTGGGAACTTGCATCAGGGCAGCGGAGCAAAGGAAGAGAAATTCTGAGTGGCCCAAACATACCCATGAGGTAACATTTTTATAAACTTGAGCCAAACAATGCTTGAGAAATTTCTTGCATCTTGGGGGACCCCCGCCAAGTCTATAAAAGGGGGGTTGCCGCACAGGTGCGTTGAAGGACTTTTTTGGGGTCAGGGGAGTGCCTTCCAATGATTCCCCTGAGGTCCATTGTGGGGTTGGAGAAATCTGACCTGCTGATTTTACTAATGCCTGTATGGGTTTCAAACTGGTGATTCCCCAATTAACAGGGTTCCACCAAGAATTGGCTAGGGACTTTTGGCCAGTTTCATCAATTTTTGCATTTTTATAATAATTAAACAAACTCTTAACAGCATCAGAATGTTGCAAATGGCTGACATTTCCCTTTTTCAGCAGAACTCGACCTACAGCATTCTGATTTCTAGTCTGCAAAGGTAAATATCTGACATGGCATATGGTTTCTATTGATGTCGTAAGTCCCCTACCAACAGGAAATATATTGGTACAAAGACATTAGATTTCTGATTAACAACTTGGCAGGTGAATTGATGCATGGGTGATACAAGGTTTAGGGGCGATCACAGAAGATAAAGTTCATAATGAAATTCATAGTCCAGTGACATGGCTGCCCTCAGTTTTTTCTTATGATATATAGACCAACTTCACCATTGACATCTTTTTATTTAACCTAGGTAAGCCTACCAGGGGACAGACATTACCGAATATATGTGAAACTGAGAGAAAAACTAAGAAATATAAAATTTTGGGCACCCCAGGGTACTCAAGTTACCCCTGTTGCCAGCGGGACTGCCAGATATATGGGGGTTGGTGCACTACTCCGAGGGGGTTTCCCTGCTATGGAGCAGGTGTGAAGGAAAGGGTCTGTGTGGAGGAACCAGAGTGGGAACCATAATTCTATGAGCGCTTTTAGTCTTGGTCTCATATATCCGTAGAGCCAGGCTTGGAAGTGCTCTAGTAAGTGGACATGGAATCTGTTAATAATCTCATGAATGGTTGTGACCGTGCCCTTGAACGCATCTAATGCAATTGTGTGTATTGTCCACATTATAATGGGTATTAGGGAGCGGATTGTAGATGGGATTGGTGACTCGATCTGGAGCGCGAAGATACTCTTTGATATTGAGAATTCCTGTTCGTTTTGAATCTTGAGCAGGCGTGCGACTTCCTGCCATATAGCTTTGGTTGGGGGCATGTTTCTAGGCGGTGATGTAGGGATCCCTCCCTCCACATACTGCACATGTTTTGTGGAGGGAGTTGGAGCGTTCCACCGTTTTATAGGTCCTTCTCAAACAGCGCCAGGCGTTTGCTCTTATCCTTGGCTATAGGAGTGGGTGGTGAGTCATTTTCCACATTGCCTTCTGTGTGGTTAAATCATAGGGAATGTCCAGAATATCTAGGTATTCTATCCTAGCTATACTTGGTTGTTGCGAGCATATCCCTCTGGGGGTAGTTTTCTGGATTTCTTAATTTGAATTGTGGGCTGAGTCGTCCCCTTCCCTGTATAGTACCCATGTTCTCTATGGTCCATCCCATACGGCGGATAGTTTGAAGGATATGTTTGAAATGAGGGGAGGTTCCATGCGGACCTGTTGCAGTAGGGTGCTTGGCAAGATATGAAAGTCGTTTGGGTAGACTATGTGGGTTGGTTAATTTGAGCGCCTGTGCAAAGTTAGTCCTTGCTGCTCTGGACAATGTTGTTGCGGGAGGTCTGGAGCAAGGATTTCCTTTATCCAGGTACCTAGGATGTGATTGGCATGGCTCACAAAATCCATTAGTCCCATGCCTCCGCTTGAGCGTGGGCAAAATAGTTTTCCATCCGTATAGGAGGGTGAGAGCCAGGCCACAGCCAGCCCTTGATAAGCGCGCGAATTGAGGTTATAAAGGTAGGTGAGAAGGCTATCGCATGGGCCTGGTACCACAGTATTAAGAGGATGAGCGAGTTATCAACTGTAACTCGTCCTGTTAATCTTGGGGCTCTTCCCTTGAGGGAGGCTACGCGTTTGGATACCCGTTGTAACAGGTTACTTTCCATTGTCTCATTAGCATATCCCCTCTGATTCTACCAGATTCCAAGGTGCCGGACAGGAGTGGTGGTGGGAGGTGTTGCAAAGGGTAATATAATTGGAATTTTTCTTCGAGTGTTGGCGTGAGGTTCTGACGTTGTGGCCCAATTGTTTGTGTATTTGCCTAAGAGGATAATTTTTGTCTTCCTTTTGTTGAGCGATGCATTGCTCACCTTGGAGTATACCTCTAGAGTGTGTTCCAGCTGTCGGGCATCTTCATTGTTTGCTATACCTGCTACGCAGTCATCTGCAAAGGCCAGTATCTTGACTGTTGGTTGTCCTTGTGCGGTTATCCCCATGAGACGTGAGTCATTTACTCGGAGGAGCGGGTCAAAGTTGAAATTGTATAGCAGTGGGCTGAGGGGATCCCCTTGTTTGAGCCCTCTGTGTGGTTTGATATTGTTTGTTAGGAATCCAGGGCCGCATACAGCCATGGTTGCAGATTCTGTTAGGAGCATCGCCCATTTTATGAATCTTGGTGGGAGTTTGAAGGCATGTAGACATTCTTTTAGGTATGGCCAGCTAACACGGTCATACGCTTTTTCCTGATCCAAGAAGACCAGGACACCATTTGCTTTGGATTGGCAAATGTTTGCAACAGGGTGTATGTTGTTCCAGATTGAACGCCCTGATATAAACCCAAACTGGTTGGGTGACAGGACGTCAGAGGCAATTGCGCCTAATCTGGCTGCTAAAATTTTTGTAGAATTTTTGTGTCAGTATTAGAGAGTGCGATTAAACGCCAGTTGGCCAGGTCCAATTTGTCACCCTTTTATATAAGGTTATGACATATGATTCATAGCCATCAGGTAGGAAGCGTGTTTCCAACAAACTCTGGTTCATTGACGCCAATAGGAGGGGTGCGATTTGTTGAGAATATTTTTTGTAAAATTTGTAGGGTATCACATCAGGCCCTGGGCATTTCCTACGTGGTGCACCGCGAATTGTTTCCCAAAGCTCCTCCCGTGTGATAAGGGATAGATTATTGTAATTTGGTGGTGTCCTTTGTATCTTGGCAGTTTGAATAAATTCTCTAATTTTTGTGGATATGTTGGCATATTGCAATATAATTTGGTGTAGTAGCGGTGTACTTCCGCCTTGACCTCCTCAGGGTCAGTTTCCATGGTGCCGTTGGTCTTGTGGACCTGTGTGCACATGGGCTGGTTTCTGCGGGAGTGGAATTGGCGGAAATATATGTTGAACAGGTTTCACCTTCCTTTATGAACTTACCTTTGTTTGGTAATTTTGATTCTGTGTTGGTGTTCAAAGATGAGATTGTTAAGTTGGGCTGAAATTTCTGCCCATTTGCGTCCCCAATTAGGGCTATAGCCAGATCTCGGAGTATTTATTTCCAGGTGGTTTAGTTCTGCCAAGGTACTCTTGATTGTGGCTTTGTCCGCGGTGTACTTGCGTAATGCAATATGTCAGGTTTTGTCTAATATTTTATGAAATTTTCCCATGTTCCGATGGGATCCAAAGTGAATGGGGCTGTGAATTCTGGGTTTGTAGCCTTGTTTTCAACCCAGTCAGATATCTCGGGCAATTTTATATTTTCTGGGTGAAGCTTTCTCCAAGGCGACACCTGTGTGTGGGATTGGGTTGGCGCTAACTGCACCATAACTAATTGGTGATCAGAAAAATTGATCTTTTTTGTTGTAAATTTGGAGATTCTTGAGTGGTGGGATTGTGGGATGAGGATGTGGTCAATACGACTCATTGATATGAGCAGTCCCTCACATATGTTGCGTCTTGTCATATGGGGAAGGATTGGTGAATTGGGGGGAAGAGCATCCTGTAAGCCAAGAGATGCCTTCATTGTGCAATATTCAATGTGTCCAGGTGGGTATCCCCTGGGATTAGGCCATCGATCTGTATTGGGGTTATCCCAGCAGTTGAAATCGCCTAACATGATGATATCTGGTGGGAGGGTGAGAGTAGAAATTTTTTCAGAATTTTTTTCTCAGTTGCAGTGCACGGTGCATAGATACATGCTAACAAAATTATTTCATCTTGGCATGTGATTGTTGCTACCAGGACCTGACCGTGCAAGTGGATGATGAATTTGTAATTTAAAATTTTTTGTTTTTTGGACTATCACCCCACAGTGAGACGTCCATACTGATTGTGATGTTGAGACCCTAGCTGACCAGGATCCCTCTTGCCCCTGTAGACAGTGGGTTTCTTGGATGGCCAAGATGTCTACAAGAGGTTTTTGCAGGAATGCCAGCTTTTTGGCTTGGGACGTATGAGCCCTGGCTCCCGCGATATTCAATGTCCCTATTGACACTGAGGTGCCTGCAGCGCCTCAGGAGCGGTTGGGAGGACCCTCTGGTCTTATCCCACCATGGCTCATTTTGGCCATGCTCCGCGTCTGTACTCCAACTCTTTCACTGCCCTTATTGGTTCCCTTGATCTGACCTAATGATTCATGGGAATTGCGGTTTTTTGCATTTGCGTCAACTTTTCCTGCACAGATCTCATGTTGATTTGATACGGGTTGTTGATTGGATTTTATATTTTTGAGGTTCAACTTTGTTGCATTGTGCACCGCATTTTCACCCAGATTGCTGTTGCATTGTTCCTCAGTATGTGCATGACTGATGACGCTTTGTGGCTCAGTCTGGTTACTGTGAAAATTTTTGACCTGGGCATATTGTTCTTATTGGTTGGTTTGGTGAATATCTGAAATATCCTCCTGAATTTGTCCGGGGTTAATGGCGGATTCCGCGTGTGCTGCCGCTTCAGCTGCTGCTCTCTTGCGGGTTTTTGTGCTGCTTTACGCTGTTTACTTGTAACTGGGTCCACGATGGAGTATAATCCATCTTCACCCCGGCGGAATGGGTGGTGGCCATCAGTCATTTTGGCGAAGTTTTCATTATCTTCGTCCATAGCGTCTTCACAAAAATCATTTTCCATTAAGCCCTCTTTCACAGGGCATGCATGTTCCTTGTGGCCCAGTGAGCCACATTGGTTGAAAATGGGTGGTGAGCGTTCCAGTGTAACTCGGAATGCAGCTGACTGGCCCCCATCTGCAAAGTGAAATTCTGCTTCGCGGGGAATTCTGGATAAATCCTCTTCCACTTCTGGGAAGGAGCTGATTACAGCGATAGCTTTTCCTGTGCACAGGTCGGGCATTAAGCGAAATAGCTGTCATATGAGTTGTTGGATTTCTCCGTAGGCCACAAGACCTTTGCAGAGCTCCTCCTCGATTACCTTATGAGGAAGGTTGGTGGGGAGCGAGTCAAAGGAGATGAACAAAGTTTTTGCTTTGTTCCATTGGGTACACACGGTTCGCACAATTTTTTGCCCTCAGGGAGGGCAATTTCCGCGCAGATTTTTTCTGTGGCATCAGCTTCATCGGCTGTTACAAAACCAATATTGATCCAGCTGTGGCCCATGTTATTGGTGGCTACGTACACCACATGAGGGAAAAGTGAGGGCTGTGCCTCAAATGTTTTCTCCCACAGGGTCGGTGACTCATCCCCAAGGAATAGTCTGATCCCATGTTCCACCTTTAACAAAGGTTGGTTGAATTGAATGTACATGTATTGCGCGTGCTTTACAGTAAATACCATAAACCCAGATGGTGTCTGAGTTTGCGATTTCTTTGCATATTGGGTTCCTGGTCCCCCTCCAGGGCGTTTCTTGCCCTTAGTTGCACCGTTAAACGCAATGCTTGCTGCGACGCTCACCCATGTTGTATTATTTTTGTTATTAAAGTCGCCCATCTTTCCTGTGTGTGATTATCCAAATTTGCTGTTCAAATCAAATCATAGTAACTAAAGTGATTGTTACGAGAAAGAAAAGCTTCACCATTCACATCTTTACAAAATAGAAAGAGCTGATGGGATCCTCAGGGTCCTTATGAACCTATACCACCTGAGTCCAAAAAATGGTTGAATGGGTTAATGGGACTTTGGTGAGAATACTCCAGTAATTGGTAATAAATTGACCTTTCAATTGGAGTTTCCTCCTTTCCACTGCCAGTTTTGGATAAACATTAGCTAACATTCTGCCATGGGGAAGAGTCCCTTTCAATTAATATATGGGTGGCAACCTTCTCTTCTGGCACTGCTTTATGCTTGTGTAAAAGATATTGGCGTAATGGAACACCAATGTTACGTAACTAACCTATCAGACACATTAATCAAGTTGCAAACCAAAGCAATCTCCTTTAGTCTGGCTAAAAATATAAGAAATCAGGCTTCCAACCAGGATTGGCGTAGCAGGCTAGCTCTGTTTAAATACAGAGAGCTTGTTAAATTCCATGAACACCATGGGTTTGGTCAGAAACATAAATTGAAAGGCATCTGTTTTAATCCATTTGAAATTATTTAGAAAACAGATATTGCTGCTAAACTATCAAGGACCCTGTGAATGGTCATATTATGGACTGTAAGCATGTGAAGTTCCTCTTGGCTTATAAATAATAGAAGAATTATTGTCCAGTCAAGGGTGGTAATGTAAAGATCCTGATATGACTGGAAGATAAGCCCTAAATAGCCACAGCGGATTTACTAGATTCTTTCGACCATTATTTACAGTGTACAAATATTTGAGCGCCTTGGGAAAAGGCGATATTGGGTCAGGAAGGGTAATTATTAGATCACATCCATAAAGGCGTAAGGCGATGTCAACATATGATGAATAATTTTATTGATCACCTCAAACTAAGACAATAGGGAATTTAAGAATATTATACTCTGACAGAGACAATGAGAATATGGTAGAACCTAATAGTCTAAGCCAAAAGAGTGGTATTGACTGAAGTCGCTGATATATAAGCATTATGAGATGATTGAAGAAGGAGGATTTTAGTAAATAGAGAAAGCAGAGAGAATCTGCTGCAAAAGGTATTAAGTTTATAAACAGATGTCGTTGGGCAATTAGTCCATATTTTATTATATTTATTAAGTGTGTTTCAAGAACCAGAAATCTCCATATTGTCCGTCTGATTGCTCCTTGGGATTGACCCTGCACAAAATCTTCCGGTGTATAGCAATTATATTGCCAAAATTATAACAGGCTCTTAAGCTGAAGGACAAAGATGGATTTTCATGACCTCTTGATTGGTTCTGGTGCTAAAGATTTTGACAGCTAATGGGTCAATAATCTCCTCCTTTGCTCCCCATAGGAAGCCCTGGACATACATTGGGTACGCCTGGTTGGCTTATAATAAAACTGAGTAGAAGTAATGCGGATCATCAATGATTGTTTCCTGATAAGTATTGATGGTTTTACCAATCTTAAGGGTAGTTAGCTCCTGAAGATTTTATTAATCTTTATTTTAACAAATAAAATAAATAGATGTTTCCCACTTTGCACATTATATGTATGATGTGAAGTTAGCTGCCATTCCTCTTGGGAGGTGAGCACTCTGCAAAGGGCCTCTTGCATTATTATAAGTCATCTAACCTTTGGGGCGAAATAGTTGGCTTGCAGTTTTCTTAGGGCACCTGATCCTTGCTTCTCCCATTTGACTTTGGCATGACCTGTAGTAATCTGGGCCTTATCTCAGCTGTAGGCAACGTAGATTAGTCCTAACCTGGTCAACTCCCATATAGCGTTAGGATAATAAGGTGGGGTGGTAGGAAGTTTAGGGTACCGAAATAGTTGTTGGTAACTTGTCCTGTTTAAAGGGTTTTAGTTTAATCTTAGTCTAGCCAACCTTATGAACTTTTATTTAGGCTTATAGTTCTTTTACTTAACTAATTATATAGAAGGTGTAATTGTTATAAAAATTATGCTGATGGCGATCTGCAAATTAAAGCACTACTAAAACTTTATTGGGACACAATTCTAAATGAATTTATACCATTTTTAAGTCAGAAACCATCACCAATTAAGTTGAGTTTCAACAAGCTGAAGATCTCTCACTACCCCTATTGCGTAAACCCCCTAATGACTAATTTACATTAATTTGCCTAATCTCAGCGGCCAGAGAGAATCATCAACTTGTATTATTATTAATTTCTTGCCCCTGTGACGCTGAAAATATGTCATCAATAGGTATATAGCATCATAAATTGTCCCTTTAACACGGGTATTTAATTAAAAGGCTAGTTGTTGAAAGTGCCCAAGGCCTAGGCATTTGCTTATTTGTTTTTCATGTATATTATGTCCTTAACCTAGAATTTACAAAATGCGTCTCATTTTGTAATATTTTTCCCAAGAGAACACTGAAAGTGAAAAAATATATGTAAACTATGGCTATTTTAGAGGGGATTTTTTATTTAAAGCTTCAAAAAAGCCTACTAAAATATGACATAGCCACAGCTAGCCCCATAGCCACTATAATTTTGATAAGACTGTGCGCTTTTAGTTTTATTTTCCAAACTTATCTTTGATAATAGTGCTTATTTTTGGAAGGTTTTAAGGTCACTGTATTTATACATTTCTTGTTATTGGTGTGATTATGGACTGAGCATCAAAACTGATGTACTCATGTCAATTTCAACATGGTTGCTCAGGAGAGCTGAAGGATCCTTGGATAAAACCTGCATGATAGTCTGAGTTTGGTATATAGGACTATGGTGAGTGAACTGAGGTCACTCAATTTGTTAACACAAGGTATGGGAGAAACTAAATGACCCGCAAATATGGGGCCAATCAGGGCCATATCTATGCGTGAAGCTGACTTGAAGTCCCGTCCATCATCTTGGATTCTACTCATACAAACATTATAAGACGCGGAGTGGGGATCAACGCATCTACAAAGATGAAGCAAAGAAAGTTCTCAAGCATACTAGTTCCAGGGTGTCACTTGCTGTGAAATAGATAGGTATCAGATATACAACTGATACTAGTGCCTATTTTCCTAAGAAGAGTTTGATGTACATGAAATTGTGTTTAACAGGTCTTTAGAAGAAAGTTTTGTTAAACCTCTGTAAGGCAGGTATCAGAATTATTGTTAGTTTGGATGAAGCTAAAGTTGGAGCTTCCAAATTATTATTATCTTTTGCAATCTCAACTGACTTTTAATATAATTATTTTAGTTACCAATACTTTGTTATATTGAAGGTATGAGAACACTATTGATTCTAAGATTTTTAACATCAACTGATCTCATTTAATATTGTTATATTTTTCAATGGATGAATTTGGGATTAATCGCCATCAAAGAATTTACTAGTCAATACTCCAGGCTGATATTCCTAATATCAGCTTTCATTCTTTCCTGTAGGGAACAAATTCTAAAACTTAGTTTTATCTATTCTCATCTCTAGATTCACCTTATCTTATAATTACCTTTATATGTTGCCTACTTCCCTTTATCCTCTAAAAGATATAGGATAATACTAATTTTTCCTCAGTTTCAACAGGGCTTGCTTTGATAATTCCTTAAATCCCTTATATTATCTCTTTTTTATTAGCACTATTTAAGGTACAAATTATTTACACAATTAAATTTTATTTGGGAAGGCCAATTATGAGACGGTCACTTCCAATATTTAAAAATAATCAAACACTTATATATGCTAGAGGCACCCCAGTGAAGTTAATTCTGTCTCCTGTTGCCAGCGGGAGCACCAATTAAAAGAAGAGGGGTATCATGAGTAGAGGCTTGTGAAACTATTGAGCACGTATTAAGGAAAGGGTCTGAAGTGATAACCATACCAGAAACCAGGATGTAAGGAACTGTCATTGATGGAATGGTATATACCCAAACAACCATGCTTTAAAGTGGTCCATAAGGTGCAACTGAAATTAGCGTATAGTTTCCTGGATGGTAGGAGTAAATTCTAAAATGGCATCCAATACAACTGTGTGGATAGTCCACATTGTGATTGCCACCACTAAGGCTCAGAGGGAAGTTTGTAAGTGAAAATCAAGGACAAGGCGAAAATGTTCTTAGGCTGTATGTTGTGTTTGCTCCTGGCAAAGAGACGCTGAACCTCACGCCATATCTCTTTTGAAGGTGGGAACTCTTACAAGCGGTGGACCAACGTCCCATATAGCTACACACAACACATGAGGAGTGTGATGCATTGGATTGCTCTGCAGTATGGTATACCCGTTTCAAGCATTGCCACACATGGGAACAAACGCGTGGCTGAAAAAGAAGGTAATAGGTGTAATTCCAGATGTCTTTCTGGGTTTCTATGGAGTATGGGATGTCCAACATGTCAGGATATTCCACTCTGGCCATGGTAGGGGACCTCCTGGGTATCAAATTGTTTAGAACGGCTTGTCCTTGTACTTCCTGTTTGAAGAGGGGATTAGTGCGACCCCTCTGGCGGTGTGCCCACTGATGATAATTCTCCACTCAGCACTCTGTATGGAGAGGAGAATTTGTTTGAAGTGGGGCTACCTCCCATGCGTACCTGCACCAGAGGGATGTGAGGCAAAATAGTTTAACAGAGAATGGGGGTGGGTAGGATTACTGAGGCTCAGGGCGCTGGAAATTTTGGAGTGGGCAGCGCGTGACCAGTGTTGATCTTGGAGTGTTTGGTTGGTGACTGCAGCGATCCAGTGGCCAATTGTTTTGGTGACATGGGCCTTGAAGTTGAGAAGGCCATACCACGACTATGGCGAGGGCCAAACATGAAATCCAGGTGGACTGGCAGTAGGCGTCCTAACCAAATCCATCCTTGTATGAGGGCGTATTGAGAGATGAAGAAAGATGAGGAAAAGTCGATAGCATGGGCCACAAACCAGACTTTAGACAGGAGCATAGAGTTGGCAATTACAACCCTGCCTGGGAGGGTAATCTGGTGGTCTCTGATGGAAGCGATGCGTTTTGTGACATTGTCCAGGATATGGTGCTCCATCATCAATGATGCTTATCCTAATGCCTCCAGCTGCACACATAAATGGCGTAACGGAATTGCAGTGGGTCTTGGCATGAAATGGAGCACAAGCGGTAGGGTATAGGGTGGGCGGGGCAAGAAAACCGTGATCTAGCTGCTGAATCAGGTAGGAGACGGGGTGCTGGTGACCAGTGGGCTTGCAACTGACTGATGAGAAAAATGTCAGTTTTAGAGGCCTTAATTGAAGCGTCGCTTACCCTGGAGTATTACTGGATAGTAGCCTCAAGCGCGCGTTCATCTTGGTTGTTAGACACCTCAATTATAAAATCATCAATAAATGCCAGCATCATAACTGGTGCTTGGCCTTGCAAATGGACACCAGTAAGGCGAGCATTTGCATTGCGTAAAAGTTGGCAAGGCTGAAGTTATAAAATAGTAGGCTTAAAGATTCCCCTTGGCGGAGGCCCCTTTGAGGTTAAACCACATCAGTGATGAAGCCAGGGTCAAGAACAGTCATTGTGGCAGATTTCATAAGTAAAATCACTCAATTAATAAACTGAAGGTGGAGGAGGAACTTGTGGAGGCAGGCTTTAAGTTAATCCCAGTTGAATTTATCATAGCCTTCTTCTGGTCTAAAAACCAAGTGCCCCAGTAGCCGTGAAATTGGCAGACGTTGGCTACAGTGTTTATGTTGTCCCATATAGACCGCTTGGTAATGAAACTGAATTGCTCAGAGGAGATAATATCAAAGGCAACATCCCCAGGCGGTTGGCCATAATTTTAGTAAATAACTTAGTATCTGTGTTAGTAAGTGAAATGGGGCGCCAGTTGGCCAAGTCCAGTTTATTTCCTTTTTATACAGATTTATAGTGTACGCCTCCTAGCCCCAGGAAGGAGGCCGTTTCCAACAAATACTGGTTCAAAGAGGCAAGCAACAAAGAGATAAAAATATTGAAAATATTCTTGTAGAACTTATAATTAATTTCATCTGAACCTGAGCATTTCCTATGTGGTACACCAAAAAGAAATACCAGAGTTCATCCCATGAAATTAGATTCATCAACACTGGGTAGTAGGAAATGGTGCTGATATGTGCGCTTTTGTGAAACTCTTCAACTTCGGCCAGTTCAACTGAATTGTATCAATATAATTTTGAGTAGTAGTTTTAAAATTTGATTTCCACTTGGCTGGAGTTTCTGGGATAAAGTGGTCTGGCCGCCTCACCTGTGTGCAAGCCAAACTCTGTTGCAGTGCGTAAAATTTTCAGAAAAATAGGCTTATCATGTGTCACCCACCATTATATTTTTTGATTTGTACTGTACACAAACATGATGTTTTTGTTGCCTTATCAGGGTGTTAGGGTGAGCGGACACCTCTGTTCACTTGTGGCCCCAAACCAGGCTGTAGCCTGCAGCAGGGACATGAAACTCCAGGTGGTCATCCTCTGCAAGCGTGCGCATAATGACTGCCAAAGCAGTCAAGTGTGATGCTTTGAGAATTGGCATGTCTGGCGGATGGTGTTCACTTTAAAGGTTGAACAGGTAGTAAGTGGGTCCACACAGAACAGTGTGGCGAACTCCAATAATGAAGTTATGGTGTCAACCCATGAGGAAAACTTGGGTGACGCGATCTCAGCTGGACGAAGTTTGCACCACTTAAGCGCCTTTGCTGCTGGGTGCAACAAAGTGAAGGAGATCGAAACCAATCTGTGGTCAGAGAAATGATTTATGTCATTGTAAAGTGTGCAACCTGAGACCAAAAGTTCACAGGGCAAGAATAAGGTCAATGCAGGAAAATAGACCTCACGGACCGTTTTGCACATGGGGACAGGACATGTTGGGGAGCAGTGGTGCATGTTTAGGCAGGGTATCAAACAGCCCCAAAGTGGCTTTTAGAACGCGAAGTTCTATGTGCCCCTGTGGGAGGCAGGCGCAGAAGTCCAGCGGTGGGTGGCCAGGTTGGCCCAGCAATTCTTGTCGCCCAACACAAATGGGTTAGGAGGAAGTGAAAGGGAAATAATGGGTAGAAGGAATTCCCAGCAAGCCCGTGACCACAGGTTGGGGCAATAAAGATTAATGATAGCATAACTTCATTGTCCTACAAAAAGGACATTATAAGAACACAGCCATTGAGGTACAAAATTTTAAAATATCTTTAAAATTATGGGTCACATGTATAAGCACCTCACAGTAAGGCATCAAAAAAGAAAGGGAGGGGAGGAGCATGGTTGCCCATGTTTCCTCAGCATTGTGTGGACAGTGGGTTTTCTGTATGGACAGGATGTCCACAGGTAAATTATTTTTTAAAATCTCATTTTCCTAGCCTGGGATGGCTGTGACAGACGGGGTCTCTGAAAACTGCCACAAAGCAGTTAGGTAAGAGTGCCCAAGTGAGGGCTCACAGGCAGGATAGCCTCTGCTCTTGAGAGATCCTAAATCCAACTATGCGGAAACCACTTTAACACGAAGGTTTGGACCACAGTTAGGACAATGCTGGCGCTCAGGAGGAGAGCCTGACCCCTGAGAGTGCATACAGGGACTGAATGGCCCTGTTAAAGTCTGAACTGCTGTCCATGTGGGGGTTTCCAGGTTTGCTTAATAAAGTGATTTGCAAATGCGCAAAACTAATTTTAGAATTTATTAAGTTTTATTTATTATTATAGAAGACAAAACTGCTTTACACAGTTTTGACTGCTCAGATTTATACTGAGCTTATTGAAGAAGAGCGGGTCCTGTTCCCGCGAAGTCTGCAGGCGTCTTCCCAGCGGCGGGCCCTGTTTGAGAATCTAGACCCTCAATTTTGGCGTCGAGGCCCATCCTCAAACTGGGCTGGGTACCCTTGAGGTTGCGGAAACTTTTCTGCATTTATTATTTGGCTTCAATTCACTCTCAAAGCCCGGGCCATTCCCTTTGCCCATATTCCACAGTATTGGTTTGTTGCCTCTTTTGGGAATATTTTGATCAGTGGCATCTGGTTGGCCAGAGCGCCATTTGCAAGGATTTTCATCCTTGTTGATACTCCCATATGCAACATATTTGGCCTCCGATTGGTTGAAAATTCGCATCTGAGGGTCCAGTCCCTCATTGCCACATTTAGCAATATTGGATTTGGCAGCATCTGGTTGGCCAGAGCGCAATTTCTGAGGCTTCCCTTCCCCATCAGCCTTTTGATTTGATATTGCTTCTGATTTTGAGGCATCTTATTTGTCAGATTGCCATTTACAATAATTGGAGTGGTCGAGCCCTCTCCCCTGGCCCTGAATATCGCCCTAGGGAAGATTAGGGCTATGTGGTGGTCAGGCAACGCCTTGACCGTTACAATGGCTAGGCCTTGAGTCCAACAATGTTAAACATCCCTATTGTAGAGGCTCCCCCATTGAGCCTTAGGTGTTATGGGAAGGGCTCCCTTGCCCATCCTTTGGCTCATTTTCAACATTTACCCTGGCAGCACATGTGCGGGAAGCAAAAGATTCAGCTGATTTATAGCGGTCCTTTAGGGCACTATCAACTTTTTGGTATGGTTCTTGTTTTTGGAGGAATATGACTTCTGCAAAATGTTTGGGTTACTGTGCTGCTGCTGTACACCATTGAAGGTCAACAAAGATTTGGTAGGGAAATGGGTGGTAGAATTGGTTACAATTAAGGCTTTATAAGTTTACTCAGGTAAATCTTACACACCCATTGAGTTATCAGGTTGGTTGGCCAAATCTGATTGGTGCTCTGATTCTCAAACCACTTCCGCAGCAAATAACTTAATGTCATTCTGGGTCTGGGTAGGCAAGATCACAGAAGCAGCCATGCCGCTGCCTGGCTGCCGCCTTACAGGCCTGATTGGCCTTCTTACACTCCTGTGGGGACACAGGTTTTACTTGAATGTAAAACCATGGCGCTCCCCCAGGAAGGCTGCGTCAGTGTCAGTAGCCAGTTCATAATGGGAGTCTGCACTGCCCATTGTGTTGGATAGGATTTTTGGTTTGCATAATTCACTCCTTGGCGGGGCCAGAGTTGGCCTTGCGGCCAAAAGTGAAACAAAAGGTGCAAATAGGGGGCGTGCTATCCACTGTGACGTGGAACAGGCAGAATACCTGTCCATCATTAAACACAACTTCAGTGCGAGGGATTTGGGTATAGTTTCTGCAATGACCGCAGTTGGGGTGATCACAGCAATTGCTTTGCCCATGCACAGGTCTGACATAAGTTTAAAGGGTTGAATTTAAAAGGAGTGAGGTTCCCCATATGCCTTAAGTCCAACCAAGAGGTGGTGCTTCAGCATTGTGCGCCTAATTATTGTGGGGAGGAGTTAAACGCAACCTAAAAAATTTGGTTTTATTTGGTCCATTAAGTGCACTTCTTTTTGACCACCTATTGACCATCCAGGAGGTCTACCACCACACGCGCCTTTGCAGCTTCGTTTGCTGCATCTTTAGTTTAAAAATCTGAGATCCAAACAGCCGCAGGTCATGGAGTGTGGTGCTACATATACTGCTTTTGGAAAAAGGTTGTGCACATCTTCATAGAGATTTTCAAAAAGCGCCATCTGATTAATATCCAGAAAACTTGAAGCCTGTGCTCCACTGATGACAGGGGCTTGGAATGTGGATTTATAATGAACTGGTTACATCTTTCTTTCCAGGCTAAAATATTTTGGGAACTACTATATGCAATTTAATTTCTTTTATCTAGGCTGCCATTTTTGTTGGGGCGTTTATAAATTTTTGACTGTGTGGAGCCTTATCCTGTGCCCTTTACTTTGCTAGCCCAACTGATACCCAACATTGGGTTCACACTAATCTCTTCAAAATAATTATCAAACTTACCAAGTCTTTAATCAAATTTGTTGCAACGAGTGTTGTTAGAGAGAAATTTACAAGTTCCTTACACAATAATGTAACTTTTACATTTTTATCTTTTTAAGCTCTTTATTATATATTTGTTCTCTCTCTGAACCTCTGAACCTTGTTAGGTATTTCCCCATCTAAATTATCTACTGGAATTCCTTACTGCTTTCCATCTTTCTCCACTTGGCCAAATATAGCAGGAATATAATAAAAACTCTCTTCAAAAAACTCTGGCCTCATTCTAGCAATGTTCCAACTATCTTCAGAGGACCTCAGAACAAAATCGTGGTTAAGTCATACCTTCTTTTTTGTCCAATTCAGTAGCTTTGAAGTACTAGCCTTCAGACTCTCCAACGTCCCAACAGCAAGTGATGGAAAATAAGGAGAAACCTAGAGTGGTGAATTTGGCTTGGGGCAGGACTGCTAACTTTTTGAGAATTCGTTTGTTTTAGCCTGGGGATTCAATAAGGTAATGGTGGCATAATTTTTACAGAAGGAGCTGCCTCCAATATGCTCATTGCATGTAGTTACTTTGTGGGATTGGAAGACATGAGGCTCTGTATAGTAGTTTATTCTTAACTCTAAGTTGTAATTCATTTTTTTGTACAACTGACTTTTTTATCTCACAGAATCTAATTTTATGTTGTTACTATATTTTCAGATCTTAAACAGTTTTATAATTTATTGTAAAGTATATTTAAAGTTTTAGACTAAGCTAATTGTAAAAATGTCAGAGAGGATTACTGGTGTGCTTAGGAAGTTTTTATCAAGAGTCATCCAAATTTAAAAAGGTTAAATCATTTAGATTATGCGTAAAAGTTCATACCAATGAAGATGAGGACCTCCTAATGACCTGAAGATATATACTATAAAAAGTTATTTTTTTTACTTGTTACCAAGACCTTTTAACAGCAAAATATAGGCAAGAGGATCACTGTCATATTGACATACATAGCTAAGTAAAACCATAGTTATTACTTAATTGATATGAAAACATACCTTAAGACTCATTTGATGCTGCTTTTAATTGTAAATTTAACCATATTTTTTTTGCAGTAGTGGTGCCCAGCAAAAAAGGGGAGCCGCCATGCATCTTTTTTTTCAATTGAGCCAAACACAAGAATAAGCATAAATTAAAAAAATCCCAATATGGCACATAAGCTAACAGTGTAGGAAGACATATAGGAAGGTGAGTAAGCTTTAGGGAACTTTTGTCTGGCGCCCGCTTTAGCTTACAGATTATGGAGGACAACTTTAGGGTAGGAGCATTAATGAGATGGGTCATACGTGGTATTGTTGAGGATTTTATTTTGTTTATGAGGCTGGCAGTGTCCATTGCCTCAATGTATTAAGCAAGTTGATGCCCAGCGAAAGTGATGAGAGCAGGCATACAAGTGAACGATTTGATGCGCTGGCAGGTTTGGGGATAATTGGGGCCAAAAAGAAAAGTTTTACTGCATTAATGCAAGCGCAACTCACACCAAAAGCAAGCTCCTCAATTTCATACTTCCCAACTTCCTCAAAATCATAGGGGAAACTAAGGGATAGGAATACCCTCAACAAGGGGCTCCATTACCTCATGAAGATGATGGTAGAGTAGGGTGTTAGCAGGGCATCCATTGCCTCAACTTCCATTTTATTAATATTTTTATAAATCAGAAAGCCATTTCAGGCAAAAATGGCTGGTATGCAAATGATGAGGTTCAACAAAGAATTCCTCTAAAGCAAAATCTGGCTTCACGTGGTTTGGCTGTTTGCCCTCATCAATCCATTCAAGAGACTTGGATTTTTTTGATTAATTAACCATATTAAAGTGGGATTTTTCCAAATTAGTTATGAAAGTTTAAATAAGGCTCTAAGATATTACTAAACACTATTTAGGTTATGAATAATACGTTCATCATTGAAGAAAAAGGAAATTTATTATTTGATTACAGTAGGGATGATTTTTAAAGTAGGATTTAATGTTATAAATTAATAGCTGCTCTCTAAAAAATGTTGATTCATACGAGCCATTTCTGAGTAAATTAGGATAAAATATATTAGAAAAATGCTGCTTATTCAAGCTAACTCACCTCAAATCCTTTTACATTTTAACATTTATTTTTATATATTTTAATATCTGTTTTAGTCTGAGTAACCTGATAGCTAAATTTAATGATTTTTTATTTAAATGTTCCTATGCATCTTTATTTGATACAGACGCTTTCAGGTTTGTAACACATATATAGATTCTGAAGATAAGCTCAAGTAGTTAATTTTGGGCTCAATAGAAATCAATCATGAATCAGATAGAATTTTTAGAAGTCCGTTTACTTCTTTCTTCTCTCTTATAGTGCTTGTCTGTTATAATGAATATTCCGGTAAACAAGAAGCGCTAAACTAACATTGATGAATCCCCCCTCAGGTTGGGACCATCTAGTACTAAAAAAAGAAGCGCTAAACTCTATATAAATTAGGTACTCTTTTTGTACTGCTCCTATATTTTGATGTTAAATTCTTTACACAGAGGTAAAAATTTATGTTCACTATAATACTAAGTAGCGCTCACAGAAATAGTAATTTATTAGTATACTGTGTTAGTTAAATATGTTTTGTAAAAATTTGTTTAATGACGTTATAGTCTAGACTCTTGTTATAAACTATTTAATCTACCTACTAGAACCACTAGTATAACATGGCATCACATACAAAGAGAACATAGCTTGTACACAAAGACATTATTAAATAAAATACAAAGAGTTTAAACTATACACTTAGCGCTAAGGCTAAGTTATATATGCTAATAATATAAAAAAATAAATATTAGGGGATGATAGAATAAAATCATAAACAATATGATTTAAAGTCATAATTATCTCACCGCAAGAACCACAAGTTATTTTCCCTGTTAGTGTTTATACCTCAGGAAGACAAGTACCAGTGAAATACTTGATATTCTACGGCAACCAAAAATACTGAGCTGACTCAAACTTTCAGGAAACAACTAGAAAAATATAAAAAAGGAAGTATTTTGTAAAAAGATGGGATAGTTGGGAAAAGATAGAAATGTAAAACGCCACTATTCTTCTTCCAACATATGATTAAGTCCTGAAACTTTGTCAAGCACCAAGCTCTCACCAGACCCAATAAATGCTTTTCAAATACTTCAGTTTCAAATAGCCAATCTATTTTGGATTTGTAGTGGCGTTTCTCCATTCAATATAATTTTTTAAGGTTTTAATGTCGTTACCATGGGTCTTGTGAACTGAAAAGATGTAAAAATCGTTATATTATTCTCCTTCATTCATAAGGGGTTCTTCAACCTTGGAGTACTCAAGCAGTTTACTCTGGAAAAAGTTGGGTGCTTCATAGCAGTTTGAGAGGAGTAGAGACAAGGATATGACTATGGTAAGGGTTGTAACTGGGAACATCTTCACTGTGGCATGGAGTGATATTGGTTTAAGATGCGCCAGTTCAAAACATCTTCCTTTATCAACGTGAGGAGTCAAAAGATGTGTACTTTTACTCTTTAAGTGAACCAAGGAGTGAGGCCTGATGACCTCTCACTGATATAAATGGTGTGCAATAATAAGGCTAGTTTCATCCACCCTCCAAAAAAATGAATAAGAATAGCATAGGTAATAGCCATGGTATATAGAGTGACAGTTAAATAATAAAAGAGAGAGATACATAGAATCTAGTGATTTTGAAGATGTGCGATGATGAGCCATCAAACAATATTAATACGGGGCAGCTTTGGGTTTAAATACTCCAGGATGGTGGTATCATAAGCGACCTTTATAATAGAGTGATAAATGCAGAGTCTAGAAACTCTCCTGAGATACCTTTATAACAGAGGATAAATCAGGAGCGGTGACAGAAACCTCATGACAGTTAGCTGTAGGAGCTTCAGGAGCCAGTTTGTACTCCCTGCTTTTACCTGGATTATGAAGGAGAACACCTAGATAGTTAGGATGGCCAGAAACAGTATAAACAAAACTTTTTTAACAGGGAAGTTTAGTGAAGGGTAGAACTGCACATAAAAGTTTACTAGAGGCGGAAGCAAGCA
This sequence comes from Massospora cicadina, assembly GCA_022478985.1. Lineage (NCBI taxonomy): Eukaryota > Fungi > Entomophthoromycota > Entomophthoromycetes > Entomophthorales > Entomophthoraceae > Massospora > Massospora cicadina. The sequence continues at coordinate 17,322 of JAKSZP010005416.1, read as the reverse complement.
AAGGAAGGTGGGCTTTTATAAAAAAACATATAAGAGTTTCCCAGGTCTTCCGTACTCCCACTGCATTTTAACCATGGTCAAACAAGACAAGGTAAAAACATAAATCAGGTAGATAAGTACCTGTGAGAAAAACTTTCCATATTCTATGTAAACAATCAAAGAATTCCGGTGGACCTAATTCTGGTAAGAAACAACTTTTAAAAGCCATTTATACTAGGTAAAAATTTTGAAAAGATGGGAAACAATGAGAGATACAACCATAAAATTTCTTTTGGCAGTATGAAACAGGTCTTAACCTCGTTTAGGCTCTAAGCTCTCTACAGCACACAATTAGCTTGTGATATTTAATAAAGCCGTTTACAGTTAACTGGTATGTCATGTTTCTATGGTAATCTCAAATTCCTTCAGTAAGACATATTCCCTAAATCTTTAAAAGCCATTGTAATGGCTCTGAGGTTTGACAAAATTGAGAAAAATGTGAAAATGTGCTACCATGTGATAATTATACTCACCACTAATCTTAAAACATAGAAAAAGGTAACAGTTGTTAAAGATTATCATAAGAAATACAATTCAAAATTGAAATATAAATATGATGAAAATAAAACTTTTTTAATGCTGAACCATTTCTTAGTGGCCATAAGCTCACCATGGCAGCAACTTCCTCCCCTTAAAATATTCCCCTCCAGGACGCCAAACTTTAATCAGTCTCCTTTCTGGAAATTTGTTTCTTTAAGGTCAAATTTCACCCTAATTTTGAGCACACTTCAACTCTTAAATCATAGGGTTACATGAAGAAACCCATGCTGCTGTAGTGCAAGTTTGGAAGCAATTTTGGTTCATACATAACCTGTTACCCCTAAAAATGCCTCATTGGTGTTATGTTTTCTACATGCCCACATGAATGATGAGCCACCACATTACTAATTAATTTTGAAGTCCTCAACGCAACTAAAATTTGCTCTTTTAAACATCCATTTAACATCTTTTATCTCACTCCATAGATGCCCTACGCCTTTACTGTCTGACTTAATTAGTACTAGACTCGGCATAAGTTATGTACCAAACTTCCTCCTGGTCCCCATACCCTCCTCCATGGTCTGTTAGAGGCTAGCCGCTTTCACACCTAGCTGGTATTTTCATTCAATAAATGTTTCATTATGCTCATGTGGGCATTTTGGTAGTTAGCTTAGTTTTTTCTCATTGAGCATCAGTATGTTCATCCACTTGTCAGATTACCTCAAATAAGTAAGTATAGAACTCTTGTACTATAGACTCTATGTTATATGTGGAAATTTATGTGCTTATCTTGTTTTTTAGAGAAGAAATGTAATTAACTTAATTTTAGCCTACTATGAGTTTATGTAAAATAAAAGTTTTTCTATTTAGTAGTCTTTATAATAAACAAAAAAGCCCTATAGATATTTCACAACGCCAATAGTTATCTAAAATTTATGTAAATGCATACTATGTACAGCAGAAATCAGTGTAAAATCTGTAATCTAGACCTAAATAACTATTTATGCTGATTTCTAGTGTCTAACTCTATACTACAAAATCATAATTATAGTAAACTTTATGCATAAAGATTATAGGTTATCACTTTTCTTTCTCGTAAAAATCACTTTAGTTACTACAATTTGAGACAACAGCAAATTTGGATAATCACACACAGAAAAGATGGGCGACTTTAATAACAAAAATAATACAACATGGGCGAGCGTCGTGGCAAGCGGTGCGCTTAACGGTGCAACTAAGGGCAAGAAACGCCCTAGAGGGGAACCAGGAACCCAATCTGCAAAGAAATCGCAAACTCAGACACCATCTGGGTTTATGGTAATTACTGTAAAGCACGCGCAATACATGTAAATTCAATTCAACCAACCTTTGTCAAAGGTGGAATATGGGATCAGACTCTTCCTTGGGGATGAGTCACCAACCCTGTGGGAGAAAACATGTGAGGAACAGCCCTCACTTTTCCCTCACGTGGTGTACGTAGCCACCAACAACATGGGATGCGGCTGGATCAATATTGGTTTTGAAACAGCCAATGAAGCCGATGCTGCAGCAAAAATCTGCGTGGAAATTGCCCCCCTGAGGACAAAAAAATTGTGCGCAACGCGCGCACCAGATGGAACAAAGCAATAACTTTGTTCATCTTTGTTGACTCGCTCCCCACCAACCTTCCTCATAAGGTAATTGAGGAGGAGTTCCGCAAAGGTCTTGTGGCCTATGGAGAAATACAACAACTTGAATTACAGCGATTTTGCTTAATGCCCGACCTGTGCACAGGAAAAGCTATCGCTGTAATCAACCCCTTCCCAGAAGTGGAAGAGGATTTATTCAGAATTCCCCGCATGGCAGAATTTCACTTTGCAGATGGGGGCCAGTCAGCTGCATTCTGAGTTACACTGGAACGCGCACCACCCATTTGCAACCACTGTGGCTCACTGGGCCACAAGGAACATGCATGCCCTGTAAAAGAGGGCTTAATGGAAAATGATTTTTGTGAAGAAGCTATGGACGAAGATAATGAAAACTTCGCCAAAATGACTGATGGCCACCACCCATTCCGCTGGGGTGAAGATGGACTATACTCCATTGTGGACCCAGTTACAAGTAAACAGCGTAAAGCAGCACAAAAAGCCCGCAAGAGAGCAGCGGCTTAAGCGGCGGCACACGTGGAATATGCCATTAACCCCGGACAAATTCAGGAGGATATTTCAGATATTCACCAAACCAACCAATAAGAACAATATGCCCAGGTCAAAAATTTTCACAGTAACCAGACTGTCCCACAAAGCGTCATCAGTCATGCACATACTGAGGAACAATGCAACAGCAATCTGGGTGAAAATGCGGTGCACAATGCAACAAAGTTGAACCTCAAAAATATAAAATCCAATCAACAACCCGTATCAAATCAACATGAGATCTGTGCAGGAAAAGTTGACGCAAATGCAAAAAACCGCAATTCCCATGAATCATTAGGTCAGATCAAGGGAACCAATAAGGGCAGTGAAAGAGTTGGAGTACAGACGCAGAGCATGGCCAAAATGAGCCATGGTGGGATAGGACCAGAGGGTCCTCCAAACCGCTCCTGAGGCGCCGCTGGCACCTCAGTGTCAATAGGGACATTGAACATCGCGGGAGCCAGGGCTCATACGTCCCAAGCCAAAAAAGCTGGCATGCCTACAAAAACCTCTTGTAGACATCTTGGCCATCCAAGAAACCCACTGTCTACAGGGGGAAGAGGGATCCTGGTCAGCTAGGGTCTCACCATCACAATCAGTATGGACGTCTCACTGTGGGGTGATAGTCCAAAACAACAAAAAATTTTAAATTACAAATTCATCATCACACTTGCACGGTCAGGTCCTGGTAGCAACAATCACATGCCAAGATGAAAGTATTTTGTTAGCATGTATCTATGCACCGTGCACTGCAACTGAGAGAAAAAAATTCTGAAAAAATTTCTACTCTCACCCTCCCACCAGATATCATCATGTTAGGCGATTTCAACTGCTGGGATAACCCCAATACAGATCGATGGCCTAATCCCAGGGGATACCCACCTGGACACATTGAATATTGCACAATGAAGGCATCTCTTGGCTTACAGGATGCTCTTCCCCCCAATTCACCAATCCTTCCCCATATGACAAGACGCAACATATGTGAGGGACTGCTCATATCAATGAGTCGTATTGACCACATCCTCATCCCACAATCCCACCACTCAAGAATCTCCAAATTTACAACAAAAAAGATCAATTTTTCTGATCACCAATTAGTTATGGTGCAGTTAGCGCCAACCCAATCCCACACACAGGTGTCGCCTTGGAGAAAGCTTCACCCAGAAAATATAAAATTGCCCGAGATATCTGACTGGGTTGAAAACAAGGCTACAAACCCAGAATTCACAGCCCCATTCACTTTGGATCCCATCGGAACATGGGAAAATTTCATAAAATATTAGACAAAACCTGACATATTGCATCACGCAAGTACACCGCGGACAAAGCCACAATCAAGAGTACCTTGGCAGAACTAAACCACCTGGAAATAAATACTCTGAGAACTGACTATAGCCCTAATTGGGGACGCAAATGGGCAGAAATTTCAGCCCAACTTAACAATCTCATCTTTGAACACCAACACAGAATTAAAGTATCAAACAAAGGTAAGTTCATAAAGGTAGGCGAAACCTGTTTGACATAAATTTTCTGCCAATTTCACTCCCACAGAAACCAGCCCACGTGCACAAAGGTCTGCAAGACCGATGGCACCATGGAAACTGACCCTGAGAAGGTCAAGGCGGAAGTACACCGCTATTACACCAAATTATATTGCAATATGCCAACATATCCACAAAAAATTAGAGAATTTATTCAAACTGCCAAGATACAAAGTACACCACCAAATTACAATATACTATCCCTTATCGCACGGGAGGAGCTTTGGGAAACAATTCGCGGTGCACCACGTAGGAAATGCCCAAGGCCTGATGTATTACCCTACAAATTTTACAAAAAATATTTTCAACAAATCGCACCCCTCCTATTGGCGTCAATGAACCAGAGTTTGTTGGAAACACGCTTCCTACCTGGTGGCCATGAATCATATGTCATAATCTTATATAAAAAGGGTGACAAATTGGACCTGGCCAACTGGCGTCCAATCGCACTCTCTTATACTGACACAAAAATTCTACAAAAATTTTAGCAGCCAGATTAGGCGCAATTGCCTCTGACGTCCTGTCACCCAACCAGTTTGGGCTTATATCAGGGCGTTCAATTTGGAACAACATACACCCTGTTGCAAACATTTGCCAATCCAAAGCAACTGGTGTCCTGGTCTTCTTGGATCAGGAAAAAGCGTATGACCGTGTTAGCTGGCCATACCTAAAAGAATGTCTACATGCCTTCAAACTCCCACCAAGATTCATAAAATGGGCGATGCTCCTAACAGAATCTGCAACCATGGCTGTATGCGGCCCTGGATTCCTAACAAACAATATCAAACCACACAGAGGGCTCAAACAAGGGGATCCCCTCAGCCCACTGCTATACAATTTCAACTTTGACCCGCTCCTCCGAGTAAATGACTCACGTCTCATGGGGATAACCGCACAAGGACAACCAACAGTCAAGATACTGGCCTTTGCAGATGACTGCGTAGCAGGTATAGCAAACAATGAAGATGCCCGACAGCTGGAACACACTCTAGAGGTATACTCCAAGGTGAGCAATGCATCGCTCAACAAAAGGAAGACAAAAATTATCCTCTTAGGCAAATACACAAACAATTGGGCCACAACGTCAGAACCTCACGCCAACACTCGAAGAAAAATTCCAATTATATTACCCTTTGCAACACCTCCCACCACCACTCCTGTCCGGCACCTTGGAATCTGGCTAGAATCAGAGGGGATATGCTAATGAGACAATGGAAAGTAACCTGTTACAACGGGTATCCAAACGCGTAGCCTCAATCAAGGGAAGAGCCCCAATATTAACAGGACGAGTTACAGTTGATAACTCGCTCATCCTCTTAATACTGTGGTACCAGGCCCATGCGATAGCCTTCTCACCTACCTTTATAACCTCAATTCGCGCGCTTATCCAGGGCTGGCTGTGGCCTGGCTCTCACCCTCCTATACGGATGGAAAACTATTTTGCCCATGCTCAAGCGGAGGCATGGGACTAATAGATTTTGAGAGCCATGCCAATCACATCCTAGGTACCTGGATAAAGGAAATCCTTGCTCCAGACCTCCCGCAACAACATTGGTCCAGAGCAGCAAGGACTAACTTTGCACAGGCGCTCAAATTAACCAACCCACATAGTCTACCCAAACTACTTTCATATCTTGCCAAGCACCCTACTGCAACAGGTCCGCATGGAACCTCCCTCATTTCAAACATATCCTTCAAACTATCCGCCGTATGGGATGGACCATAGAGAACATGGGTACTATACAGGGAAGGGGACAACCCAGCCCCCAATTCAAATTAAGAAACCCAGAAAACCACCCCCAGAGGGATAAGCTCGCAACAACCCCAAACATAGCTAGGATAGAATACCTAGATATGCTGGACATTCCCTATGATTTAACCACACAAAAAACAATGTGGAAAATGACACACCACCCACTCCTACAACCAAGGATAAGAGCAAACGCCTGGCGCTGTTTGAGAAGGACCTATAGGACGGAGGACCGCTCCAACTCCTTCCACAAAACATGTGCAGTATGTGGAGGGGAGGGATCCCTACATCACCGCCTAGAAACATTCACCCCCAACCAAAGCTATATGGCAGGAAGTCGCACGCCTGCTCAAGATTCAAAACGAACAGGAATTCTCAATATCAAAGAGTATCTTCGCGCTCTAGATCGAGTCACCAATCCCATCTACACTCCGCTCCCTAATAATACCCATTGCAATGTGGACAATACACACAATTGCATTAGATGCGTTCAAGGGCACGGTCACAACCATTCATGAGATTATTAACAGATTCCATGTCCACTTACTAGAGCACTTCCAAGCCTGGCTCTACGGATATATGAGACCAAGACAAAAAGCGCTCATAGAATCATGGTTCCCACTCTGGTTCCTCCACACAGACCCTTTCCTTCACACCTGCTCCATAGCAGGGGAAACCCCCTCGGAGTAGTGCATCAACCCCCACATATCTGGCAGTCCCGCTGGCAACAGGGGTAACTTGAGTACCCTGGGGTGCCCAAAATTTTATATTTCTTAGTTATTCTCTCAGTTTCACATATATTCGGTAATGTCTGTCCCCTGGTAGGCTTACCTCGGTTAAATAAAAGATTATATGTTATCCTTTTCTTTTTATTACTATCATTTTTAGTAATATGATTCAATTCAAACAGTAAATTTGATAATCAACACCAGGTGAGATGAGTATGAGTGATAAAGCAAAGAGTTGGACAAACGCGGTAAAGGGTAGCGGACCTGGACCTGTATCACTCAAACATACCAAGCGCATAGGTACAAACAAAAATCTTAGTAAATCAAAAAAACCTGAGGTGTTGCCCCCGCTGGTTTTGTTAATTTTTTGCTAAAATACTGCAGTTATATGGAAGTATCTCAATCGCAACCATTTTCATTGGTGGAACATGGGATATGTTTTTTTCCTGGGAGTAAAAACACCAACAATGTGGTAAAAGTTCAGCAAAGCCTAACATAAATTTTTCTCACATGTGAGTACTTAACACCCCATACTATTCGCAAAGGTTGGGTAGACTTTGGGTTCAAAACCATGGAAGAAGCAAATGAAGCAGTAAAGGTCAGAGTAGTACTTGACCTTCCTGACAGACAGCATATGGTACTGACCAAATGCACCCATTGGACAGAATCCAAGGATATTTTTATAATTTTTGATTATCTTCTAACCACACTGGCACGCACAGTAGTCAAAAGACATCTCCTAAAAATCTTGGAAGCCTGCAGAGAAATCAAACAATTCAAGATGGAAAGATTCCAGCTGATGCCATCTAGTACCAAAAAAAATATTCCAGCTGATGCCGACCCTTAGCACTGGGAAGGAAATCACAAATATTTCCTCAAACCAGGAGGTAGTGGAGGATATTACGAAAATCCCTCACATTGCATCCTTCACCATTATGTAAAAAAATCCCAGCTGTTCTGCGCAACAGTGGAGAGAGCACCCCCATATGCAACCACTGCCAGGCCTTTGGGCACAAGATCTATGCTTGCCTCATAAAAGAAGGCCTGAGAGAAATGGAATTCTGTGAGGAGGAAATGGGCGAAGATGACTCAGAGTACGCCATAATCCCAGACACCACAAAAGCATTCAACTGGGGAGAACATGAACAATATAAAATAATTGACCAGATTTCCCAGAAGACAAAAAATGGCCAAACAAGCTCACAAGCTGGCTGCAGCCAAGGCAAAGGCTTTAGCAGAATCATCCATATTGCTGGAATAGATCCAGGAAGAGATGGAAAAATTCAAATCAATGAACAAATAAAATTACATGGAAAACTAAACACCCAATCCGACCAGATTGAATTTGGCGGAACCCAATTATGAAATGAATGCAGCAAAACTGGGGTTCAGCGCACCCCTCAAAATTGCAGATTAAAACCCAATTGAGAAGAAAAATTAACAGTGGAATGTGCAGGAGAATAATTCAGCCAATAAAAGCACACAAGTGCACTGCAATGATAAATTGAAACCAAGTAAAGCCATGATAGCAGCAAAAACAGAGACAACAAAAGGGGCAGAATACACCCCAACTCCTACTCATGGTTATGCCCTCCACAGCAGAGGTGCATTGGAGAGTAATTTGAGTGAGGGAGTATGGCCGGGGGCCTGCTAATTACTCCTAAGATGCATTGGGCGTCTCAGTAGAGATAGGGACACTGAACATAGCGGAACTCAAGGCATAACAAACTGGGATAAGAAGTTGAGTCTCCTATGAAACCCATTTGTGGATATCCTGGCAATGCAGGAAACACACTGTCCACATGGAGAGGAGGAGGCATGGGAAAAAATACTCCTCCCAACAATATAATTTTGGTCACAACGCTGAGGGGTGATAGTATGTGCAAAACAAAACTTTACATTTATCAATAAAAAATTTTCCTGGATGGCCACATACTCGCCGTAACCTTCTCATGGCACACCAAAGTGCACACAATAGCCAGTGTGTATTCCCTGAACAGTGTACCTGACCAAAAGAATTTCAAAAGCCCTAACACAACTAAGTCTACCAGCAAGTACTTTCATCATAAGAGACATGAACTGCTGGATTAATCCAGATATGGGCCTGATGGCCATACACAATGGAGATACCACAAGGTCAATTGGAACTCCGCGTACTAAAGGCCACCCTGGGACTATATGATCCGCTAACAAAAAGGCTACCCCTGCTACAAAACATGACATGCCCACATGTACACAACGGTACACTTGTCTCTATGTCACAGATAGACCTGATACTCACACAAATAATTTTTTGTCATCAAATAAAAAAATTTAAAACTACAAAAATCTAATTTTCCAACCATCAGTTAGTTTTGGTGTCCTACAAACTGGCGGAACCAAGTACCCAGGCACCCAGATGGTGCAGAATACGCCCAGAAATTTTAGCCAACTCAGAATTTCAATCCTGAATGGAGGACATATCCAAAACCCAGGATTTTCAAACACCTTTCTGCTTGGACCCATTAACATGGGAAAACTTAAAAAATCAACAACCCAACAAATCAAACATACATCATCTAGAAGACACAGGGCAGCTTCAGCCATTATCAAACACGCCCTGGCAGAAATTAACCATCTAGAAAACAACGTCCCATGCACAGGGTACAACCCTGGATGAGGTCACAATGGGTGGAGGTCTCTGCTTGGCTAAGCACCCTGATTTGTAAACACCAACACCAAGTTGGAGTTCAATATAAAGCAAAAACATAAGAGATGGAGAAACTTGCTCGAGCTATTTTTCCCACCATTTCCACGTTTGGAAAATATGATAGCTTGCACACAGGTCCATTAACTGGACAAATCCATAGCAGAAACACCCAAAGAAGTCATGACCGAAGTGCACAGGTTTTATATGAAATTGTATAAATCCAAACCAGTCAAACCTTGAAAAAATCAAAAAATCCTTACAAGCGCAAATATTGACACCACGGCTCAAAATAACAAAGTAATCAACTTGATATTGGGCGAGGAATTATGGGAAGTAGTATGTGGTGCACCAAGAGGGAAATACCCTGGACCTGATGGTATTCCCTATAAATTTTACATAAAATATATTACTAACATTACTAACATTCTTCTAGCTTCATTGAATAAGTGCATTATGGAAACATGCCTACTACCTTGAGCAAAGAAGCCTACACTGTCACTTTGTTCAAAAAAGTAAACAGACTAGACCTTTCCAATTGGCGCCCAATCTTCCTAACCAACACAGATACCAAAATTTTTACAAAAATTATGGCCAAATGACTAGGGGATATTGCAACTTACGCGATATCCCCACAATAATATGGATTTGTCCAAAGAAGATCCATATGGGACAATATTCACACAATTATAGGTGTCTTCCAATCTAAAGCCTCTGGAGCGCTTTTTCTTTTAATCAACAGAATGCATATGACAGGGTGAATGTGACCTATCTTAGGGCCTGCCTTTGAAAATTCAAACTCCCAGATACATAAACTGGGTGATGTTCACAGAGTCTGCTACCATGGCTGTGCGGGAGCAGGTTTTTAACCAAACCAGTCATCCCACAGAGAGGACTCAAACATGATGACCCCTTAAGCCCTCTACTTTACAGTTTTAGCTTGGACCCTCTAATCCTGAATACAATTACACTTCTCAAGGGAATCAATGTCAAGGGCCAATCACCAGTCAAAATGATGGTCTTTGCGATGATTATGTGTGGCTGTCATTTCTAACAATCAGGACACTTTCAGAATTGAGGAGATAATACAAGATTACTAAGTCATAAGCAACGCATCACTTAACACTGAGAAAACGGAAATAATACCCTTGGAAAAATATCAGACCCATTAGACGCCATCAATCCAGGGCCAACAAACTAATACAACTTTAAGACTCCTCACCAGACATAGGAGGCGAAAATAAGCAATGACACCCCTGAAACTACCCTTCTTTACCAAGCCAACAGCTTGACCTGTTTGTCACTTGTGGGTATGGTTAGAAGCAGGAGGTTACTCCAACTCCATGATGGAAAACCAACTTCTAGACAAAATAACAAAACGCATTGCCTCTTTACAAGGACACCAAACAGGTCTAACAGGAAGGGTCACGGCACCCAACTCTATGATTCTATCAATCATATGGTTCACGGCCATTAATTGTTTTCTCACCATCCTTCTTCAACACAATTCACGCCCTATTACAAGGATGGCTCTGGTCCAACCACAACCCCCCTGTACGCCTCAAACTTTATTTGGCTCTAGAAGGAATGGAGGTATGGAGCTTACTAATTATGTAGAGCAAGCGACCCATATACTAGGATAGTGGATAGCTCAGGCGACTAGACAAGATCTTCCAGATACACATTGGGCCAGAAAAGATATAACTTCACACGAGAACTCCAATTATGAAACCCAGTTTATCCAAACTTATTGATCAAGTATTTAGCAACCCATCCTATAGCTGCAGGACCACACGGCACTCCTGAACATTTAAATGAATACAACTAGCCATGAGAAGAGAGACATGGTGGATCCACATAAGCGGCCAAACCAGTCACTGAGGACGCCCAAGGCTAACTCACAGACAGGAATTCAATGACCAAATAGTCACAGACAATATAATATGCAGAAATCCGAGTACCATAGCCAGGATAGATTACCTGGACCATATGGACGTTCCCTACAACCTGGAGACTCAAAGAAGAGTATGGAGATACACACATCACCCTCTACTCCAATCCAGGATAAGAGCACATGTATGGAGGTGCATGAGGAGAGTATACCACACAGTAGAACGGTCAAATGTCACTCACACTTCATGTACAATATGTGGTCAGTATGGAAGCCTAGCCCACCATTTAGAACAATGCTCAACATCAGTGGCTATATGGAAAGAGGCCATGCGCCTATTCCTCTAAGAAAATGGACAACCATTCAGCCTAGAAAGGAACATGTTCGCTATAAACATGGACTCCTCTATTTACCCATCCCTCAGGGCGTTAAAAGTAGCAATAGCACTATGGATGATCCATATGATAGTATTGGATTCGTTCACAGGAGCAGCGTCTACAATCCAAGAAGCCATAAATGGGTGCACAGACATATATTGGAACATTTCCAAGCATGGCTGTTTGGACACATGACCCCATAATAGAAGGACAATCAACACATGGTTCCCCATATGGTTCCTAAAGGTTGATCCTTTCCTTCACACATGCTGCATCCAAGGATAAATCAGCATAAACCCCCCTACCGCCCTAAACTTGGTGATCCTGGAGACAATAAGAGGGGCCTTGAACCCTCTGAGGTGTCTTTAATTTTTCGAATTTCATTTTATTTTTCCCACTATATCAGAAGTGCTTGTCCCCTGGTTGACCTTCCCCAAAATAAATAACAATTATTATAGGTTATCTCTCTGCAAAAAAGTATTATGACTTAAGTTTATATGCAAACTAAATGCAAATTAACTCTTGTATGAATGTTTGAGAGTTCAAAAAGCTTTATACAATACAAATTGTTTAGTCATTGCCATATGTTTAGTTTTTATATCAAGACAACAAAATAGCTATGTTGCATATCTTAAGAGCATAAGTAAAAGCGCTTCCATTTTATAAATAGAAGCCATTGTATATATATGTTCCTCATCTCTTCCTATATGATTTGACCAATTTTAACCAAACTTGGTAAAAAATATTTCTAAATAGGACAAACAATATAGGTAAATATTTTAATTTTATGCATTATCATAAAGATCATATATTATAAGAATATGATACTAATTGAAATTTTCATATCAGTTAACGCTTAGTGGTTTGAAGGTCAGTTGAGTTGTTTGTTAGATTATATTACTTTGAACAAAAATTTAAATAGTCAATATTGTGAAAGAAGCGGTATTTCAGTTTCTTCACGGAAATTACTGTTGTTAGCACAAGATATGTCATGATTATCAGGAATTACATAATTTTTAATCGTTGGGCATGTATGGAAATATTTCAGATATCATTATAGGTCTGATGCGACAAAATTCAAGAGCTAAAGATGTCAAAAAATGATGTAGATTGCATACTCAGGTAATTTTCCAATCATGATCAGGTCTTTTATACCTGATTAATTAAAAAAATTTAAAAGGAAAGGTTTTTGTGTGTATAAAAGGGATCATATAAAATAATAACATAGATATAGGAATAGAACAAAGGATGGTTTATTTGATAGATCATCAGTTTTAAAATCTACATGACTCACCCCCTATTCGTTTGTTCTAAAAAATACGAGGTGATTTCCGTTGATAATGGATTGGTATGAGAATCCATTAATATTTTATCTAATATTTTCCATAAGGCAATACTTTAGGGACTTGTAAGCGATTTTTAAATGGGGTTGGGGCTTACTGGATTTAGAATTGAGTGGTTTTATTTTTGAAGATTGCGACTGTATCTTACATAATAAATACTGAAAACTGTTCAGTATTACCATATATTACTTTCACCTGATTAGTTTTTTCTTGGTAGTAAGTTTGAGCAAATATTTGGACTAAATAAAAAATAATTCATATATATATTATAATAAGAGACTGGGTTATTGCTTGATTACAAATATGAATTTTAAAGGGATGTGCTTAGTGGTGATATGCTTTTGATGTAATATGCCCATAAATTTGTTGGTAATCATTTGACACATTCTTAAGTTATTCATGCAGCTTATCTCGGGGTGTGAAATAAGGTTTATTAGGTTTTTAAACCATTCTGTTACATTAAGGGCATTAAGAAGTTGTTGAGAAACACTCAAAGTTAGGGGCTAATTTCTTAGCCTATGAAAAACACCCCCTGAACTTTCATTCAAATATGTCCATAAATAGTACTAATTATCTAAATGTCTTAACAAAGAATGAGTCCTAACCAACATGACAGATACTAAATTGTTTCTAGAAAACCGAAAGCCACTTTTATAGGCGTCAAAGGCCTCATGTTTTTTTCAACTGAGGAGTATATTTAATACCTGACCACTGTATTAGTTTGCCAGTCAGTCACCATGATGTCAGATGACAATCACATATAAATACCAGTCCAGAGAACAATGCGCACAATGTTTCAGACAAAGCCTCAGAGGAGTCCAATTATACCCTTAGTTTTGACTGCTGATGATGAAAAATTATCTAAACTAGGTCAATGAGAGTTTCTTCATTAGTATAGAGCTTAGTGATGCAAATATTTCCATAATGGGAAGCAAATTAATTTCACAAACTTCACTGATTGAGACTACTGATGTACACATGCAGCAAAAACAGCAATGTTGTATTGTAAGATTTATATGAGCTTGCTGGTGCGTTGTGGGCCTAATTCCAAAAATTCAAGAGATTAACAAAGTTTTATAAAGAGGAGTTAAACACTAATAATATTAAACAGCATAATTTTTAATTAGTTTTTATTAGTGCAGTAAGGGGATTAAAAACAAACCCGCTTCATAAGTCATTACATAGTATTTAAGAGGTTGAGTCTCAAAGTTTAGATTGCTTAGGAAAATCGAAATTTTTAAATATATTGATTTGACCTATTGGAGCTTGGGAGACTCACTTCAATGTGATGGGCCGGCCAATGGAGGGCAGGTAAAATAAATCCGTGCAGTAATAATTTGATAAATTTTACCCAATCAATGGGCTGGAAAATTTTTGCACCTTGTTAAGCCTCTTCTGACCCTATAAAAGGGTCCAGTCTCCATGGTATAAGCTAGCACTAAAGTAGAAGTGGCCTGGGGAGAGGCCTCCTCTGAAATTTCCAAATTTGGCTGATAATTTGGTGCAATTTGACCGCCTGAACTCATTTTGTTTGCCTGATTATTACTAGAAGTGTTACCCTAATCTGAGGGGTTCCATCTAGAATCTGCCAGGGTTTTATGGCCGAATTTTGCATCATTTACCTCTTAACTACTATTTTCAATACATCAGACTTTTAATTGTCCAACCTTACCCTAAGAGTGGTAGGGGGGAATAAGGTCGCAAGAACCATCTTTGAACTCAATTAATCATAACTCCAGAAGCAAAGGATGAAATGGAATACTCATCCCCTCACTTATAGGTTATTACAAAATTCCCTCCCAGATGGACCCAAGCTTTCCTTTCTAGGCACGATTCAGCTGTGGTAATAGAGAACAAAGTTTACCATTTGGAAGGACGGGAGTGGTGGCTGGAGCTCCTTTTCCGCTTGGCCTTCTTTAGTGACAGTTTTTGCTATAGTAACCATCGCCTCATACAGTAACTGAATATACGCTGTGACAACTTCTTCGTGGCTTGTTCTGGAGAAGTCCTAGATAGAAACATTTTGGCTAGTAATGCAGGCAACCAGGTTCTCACCCATACAACACACGGAATGGAGACATCTTAACGATGTGATGGTAGCTAATATGGTAAGCCATGAGGGCAATGGGTTAGTAGAGACCTAAGTGGAGAGAGTCAGAGTTGGCCATTTTCTGAAGTATAGGCCAAGGTCCCATTTGCTCTTTCTACTGCAACATAGGTGGATGGGTTATAGGGGTCCAAGGAGAGTTGTTGTGCTCCCATGGAGGTGGCGAGGACTTATACCACTAGAGAGGTTTAATTCCATTATCACAAAGGAGGACCTGGTGGCAACCATGCCGCATAAAGATATATTGATGTAGGAAGGTGGCAGTGGCCTTAGCAGTCTGAGCGGGGAGAGCAACAGCGTCAACCCATTTGGTAGGAATATCAATTCTAACCTGATGTAACAATTACCGCTGGTGGTCTGGGGTAGAGGACCTACTACATCCAAACTTATGGTGTTGAAAGGTTTGGGGAGTTAAGGGATGATACTGATATCGGGTCTTGAAGATAGATTGCTTTTTACAGGTCAAAAAGCATCCAAGATTTCAGTTATGGTTTCCATCATGCTCTCCCAGTAGTACTGCTCTTTTAACCACTTATGGCTTTTACATACTCCTCCATGTTCATAGTAGTGTGAGACACCAAGATAACAGGTTACACTCTGACGTCCATAGATATGGCAACCAATTTAATCCAATTTTTTATATAAAGTTCCCCTATAAAACTTTGTGTTGTTAGAGTGCCGTGCTAGCACCTTCTTTACTGGTTCATCTACGTCAGCCCACGCATTAGGAGTCATTAGGAGATCTTGAAACCTCTCTGCATCTCTATTTTCAAGGTGAAGGACAGGCAGACTCGTCAACCCATCAACGTTCATATGGCGCATTCCAGCTTGATTCTCAAAAGGTCATATTGTACTTCTGGATTTTAAGAGTCCATCTAGACAACCACCCATTGGGATCTTTCATATTATGCAACCACTTCAAGGTGGAATGATCAGTAATTATATCTAAATGATGTCCCATATAAAAATGGGAGGTAGTATTTGACAGCGATCAAGACAGCCTGGATCTCCTTCTCAGTGACGCTGTAGCTGCGCTTAACTTTTGAAAGCATTTTGCTAAAGTAGGACACGGGATGATCAACCCCATTTTCTATCCAACTGAGACAAAATAGCTCCCTAAGCGTAATCAGAGGCATCTATGAACAAAATTGAAGGGTTTACCATAGTCAGGGTGATGGAGGATGGGCCTTTGTTGCAGAAACTTCTTCAGGGTCTCAAAAGCGGCTTTTTGTTTAGCACCTCAAAGTAAAGGAGTGTTGTTATCCAAGAGGCGGAAAATGGTTTCGCGAAGCTGGGATTATTTTGGGATAAATTGATGGTAGTACCCCATCAAGCCATAGAATACCTGGATGTCATGAAGGGTTTTGGGAGCAGGAGTCTTAAATATTGCTTTGAGTTTATATTGCAGAGGTTTTATCCCACCTTGGTAGATGGCGTGCCCTAAGAATTTAATCTCTTTTGGAATAAAGTACAATTAGAGGTTTTTAGTTTGATGTTAGATTCCCCAAGCGTTGAAACACTTCCTTTAGGTGAGTTATATGCTCTTTGAACGTCTTGGAGAAGACTGTGATGTCAAAGAGGTAGACAATCACACAGCTCAGTCTAAGTTCCTGGAGAATGTGATTATTGCCAGTTGAAAAGTAGAAGGCGCATTAAACAACCCCTGAGGTTAATGAGTGGTTGGAACAAACCCTCGCTGCAGATAAGGGCGCGCTTCTCCTGATCCTATGAAAAATGTCCATCTATTAGTATCCTCTAGGCAAATCCATGGCGGAGAATAATTTAGATCCAGTGAGTTGAGCCAGAGCGTCATTAATGCAGGGATAGGGTAACTGTCCCTCCTTTTGAGGTTGCTAAAATGATGCAGTCCATCACTACCCAATGACCTCCATTTTTCTTTTTTACCAATAGGATAGGGACGACCAAGGGCCTTGGGAAGGCAACAATAACTCCAGCGTCCAGCAGCTGTTTGAGCTTCATCCGCATCTGTAGCTCCTTGAACTGGATTTATGATAGGGTTTGGGCAAATAGGGCGATCATCCCCAACATTAATAGTATGAGTCCAATCTTCTTTTAGTACTAGATGGTCCCAACCCATATGAGTCCAATCTTTGATGTTCCCATAGTCGGTGTCAGAGGTAGAGAATATGTCACTATAGGACTCTCGTAAGGTATGAACTTTATCCAGCTTAGCTGTGTTAGT